>SJYC01030121.1:0-97382 GCA_006408675.1 Madoqua kirkii | reverse complement strand
AAGAGTCCAAAATGCAGTACTTGGATGCAATCTCAAAAACGACAGAATGATCTCTGTTCATCTCCAAGGCAAACCTTTCAATATCATGGTAATCCAAGCTTATGTCCCAGCCAGGAACACTGAAGAAGCTGAAGTTGAACGGTTCTATGAAGACCTACAGGACCTTTTAGAACTAACACCCAAAAAGATGTCCTTTTCATTATAGGGGTCTGGAATGCAAAAGTAGGAAGTCAAGAAACACCTGAAGTAACAGGCAAATTTGGTTTTGGAGTACGGAATGAAGCAGGGCAAAGGCTAAGAGAGTTTTGCCAAGAGAATGCACTGGTCATAGCAAACACCCTCATCCAACAACACAAGAGAAGATATCATAGACTATATCAAAATATGCGAAACAGTGGGAAATTGGTAGCCAGTGCACTGATACTCTGGAGAAGGCAATGGCACCCCACTCCAGTACTCTTGCCTGGAAAATCCCATGGATGGAGGAGCCTGGTAGGCTGCAGTCCATGGGGTCGCGAAGAGTTGGACACGACTTCACTTTCACTATCATTTTTCACTTTCATGCATTGGAGAAGGAAATGGCAACTGATTCTAGTGTTCTTGCCTGGAGAATCCCAGGGACGGGGGAGCCTGGTGGGCTGCCATCTATGAGGTCGCACAGAGTCGGACACGACTGAATTGACTTAGCAGCACTGCTAATCTAAGAACAGTTTTCCAAATAAACACTTTCCTTCCAGTTCTGTTTCCCAGCATGCAGAATAATATTTTCCTTAGTAAGAAGAAATAGTTAAAGCTGAATTAGCTCACTGTCTAAGGAAGTAGGCAATAAAGTAAATCAAAATGACAATTGAGTTACTAAGTTTAGAGGGGTAAAGGCATAGAGTTCTATGGGATTTCATAGTTAGAACCCTCAGCTCATCATTGAGGGTTTGGAAAAAACCATCTTGGAAAATATAGAGTCTAAGCTTGATTCTAGGGGAGAATACAAATCAGTAAAAGAGGTGAAGCAGAAAGGAAATAAGCTAAAGGGGGTGTTCTAATTAGTAGGGAGATGAGAGTAGGGGAAAAAATGAGATTGACAAAGTTAATATCATGAATTTTCTGTATTTTCAATAAATATATCATTCTCATAACTTTGATCTCTTTGGAAATCCTGTAACACAATGGCAGGGACAGGGGAAGTGAGACCCAGAAAACTATGTCATTTGACAATATCACAAAATGATATTTTGATATATTAGACACTACAATGAAGGTGTCAGAAATTTTTAACCTAAATTCTTCTACCATTGATATGTCATCCTGGGAAAATAGGCTAAAAGAAGAGATACAGGTTTAATGTCTCTCCAACTAAATGAATTCATTTATAGTCCCATTTGTCTGGAGTAGTCCTCTTAAGGGTGTCAGTAAATAAATGCAAGCCCCTATACTCTGCATGGGAAGGGGAGATGGAGGGTGATCTAGGGAAAGGCAACAGCATATGCAATGGTCTGGGGGCAAGAGAGAAAATGGTATCATTGAAGAATTGCAAGAGTCTAAATATGGCTACTGCAGTCCATGGGGTCATAAAGAATTGGACATAACTTAGCAACTGAACGACAACAACAACTGAATAACATACAGAGTCAGTGTCAAGTGATAAGATGAGAAAAGATGTTCTCCAATTAAATGAATTCATTTATAGTCCCATTTGTCTGGAGTAGTCCTCTTAAGGGTGTCAGTAAATAAATGCAAGCCCCTATACTCTGCATGGGAAGGGGAGATGGAGGGTGATCTAGGGAAAGGCAACAGCATATGCAATGGTCTGGGGGCAAGAGAGAAAATGGTATCATTGAAGAATTGCAAGAGTCTAAATATGGCTACTGCAGTCCATGGGGTCATAAAGAATTGGACATAACTTAGCAACTGAACGACAACAACAACTGAATAACATATAGAGTCAGTGTCAAGTGATACAGATGAGAAAAGATGTAACCAAATCATAAAGGATTTTGCACTTTATTAAGAGGTTTGCACTTAATTCTGAGAGTAGTGTAGAAGTGACACGATTGGATTTATATTATAAAAAGTTCCTTTTGTTTTAATATGGAGAATGGAATGAGTGGAAGGAACATGACTGAAGACATGAGCCTGGGGACCAGGTGAGAAATATTAATGACCACAGCCATGGCCTAGAGTTAGAGATAAAGACACGAGTTACTTTAGAACCATGTGGGAGAAAAAAAAATCAGCAGGTCTTATTAACTGATCTACAAAGTGAGGAAAGACTTTTCAAAGATTTTTCTCAGATTTCCAACTTGGTCAGCTGCTCAGTATCATTTCACGTAGTGAGCAGGGATTACAGAAGAAGGTATACGTTTATAAACGGATCTAGTGTGTTTTGTTTTGCAAATGTAGAATTTGGGGTTCCTGTAGAAACACCAAAGAAAAGTATCAGTACGCAGTTTGAACTACATGAGTCTAGTGTTCAGTAATGAAGTCTGGGTTCGCGTGCGCCTTCAGTCACAAAATAGCTTCTGATTGAAGCCAAAGTGGCAGGTGAGTTCACTACAGGAAAGAGTGCAGAGTGAGAGGAGGCCCAAACCGAGAAGCAGGGCAAGTTGAAGGGAAGAATTAAGAGTCAAAATCAGAAGTGGGCTTGAAAGCTCTGGAGACCTGAAACCTTTGATCTACATGAGAAGCCAAATTCTAATCATCAGGTTGCTTGATAAGTCTAGATTAGAGTCAGTTGTATTGCTGAAACATCTAATGGGTTTGAACTATTGAATATTAAAGGGAGACATGACAGAGATTTGACATCTTTGATTCAAGGGTTCTCAAACCTGAATGTGCATGGAAGTCTCTAGTGCCAGAGATTTTAGTCAGTAGGTCTGAGATGAGATGAGAAAATCTGCCTTTTTAAGTTTTCCAAAGCAACTTTGATGTTAGCGAGTCCCAAAGGGCAGCATTTCAGAATCATTGTTTCTGGTTAGTGCATCTTTTCTCCTGATTGGTGCTTCTTGACATTGCTCTTCTACTCACAAATACTCACCCTCTATTACTAAACATTAAGAGATATATTAATTATTGAACTGTACATGGAGCTTGTGTTTTCTAGTATGTTTTCAGCTTTTGGGGAATGTTCCCACTTTTACTTTTTCCACTTATATCCTGTGAAAATGTCTCTTACAGAGAACATGTTAGTGATGATGGTGGTGATGGTTTTTAATGATCAGAGACACTGCCTGGGAGAGGGAGATAGAGCTTCAGCCTCCCTAGAATCTCATCAGACCCACATTTTTTACAAAGACGAATTGAGTGTTCTGATCCTCTAAAAAGGATTATGTCAGCACAAGTTCAAAGGTATACCTATTCTCATTTCAGCTGAGTCCTTCCCATATAGGAATTCTGTACATAACCATGGTGACAAAAATAAGATGATGATAATGATAGCTCTCCTTTATTATTGACTTGTGCCCAATCCCACACTAAAAGTTGTGCATTTTCTTACTTGGTGTAAGTTGTTATTATTTATACTTCATAGATGAGTAAACTGAGGTTCACAGATGTTAAACAACTTGTCCCCAGTCACACAAGTCATAATGGATAGAACCAGGAGTCAGGCAAAGTTAGAGCTATCTGACTTCCAAATCCATATGATTAACAATTACTCTAAGCAGTAAAAAAAAAAAAAAGTTGCTCTTATATACTTTCCAATGGTTAGTTTAGAAAAAGAGAGCATATTTTTTTCCAGAGTTGTCAGAATCTTTCTTAATTTTCCAACTATTTTAAATAGAAGGGAAGTAGATTTAGCCCAGTTATTCTGTGTCCAGCAAGCTAAGTCAGAGAACTGGTTATCATGTGTGTTGCAAGAGTTTCTCAGCAGGTCCAAGAGCCCTAGCTAAACACAGATGAGAGCTAAAGGTAGGCTTCCTTCCTTTTATATTGATGCAAAGGCACTCAGGCTCAATGTTTTTCGAATATTCCCAATGAGCCAGAAACGTACTAGAAAATACAAGCTCCATGTACCCTTCAATTAAATGATGATTAGGATGATTTATAGGTTAATAAGCTACAAAAATAAATGAGAGGTAATTCTTTCCTATAATCTTTAGTAGATAATATGATAAATTGAGATGCTAAATGCATATCATGAGATTAACTGACCCCAAATAGCTCCATGTTCCAAATAACTCTTAATTTCCAGTAGATGGACATTAAGATGGCATTTTACTTATTGAGATCTCTAATTATGCTTATACCATAATTTAACCCTTTGAGTTAGATTTGTCGCATCATGCATGTGCACAAATATTGGTATTCATTCTTATCACAACAAACCCTGGTCAGTTCAGTCTTTCTACCGTAAAGATCTAAATCAAATGCTGCCTCCCCCAGAAATGGGACTCCCTTGTATTATTTTCATTTTGCTCATACGTGTCACGGAGCACCTATCATCATGCGTCTGCTATTAGACCTCTGATTCTCAAATGGAACTGATTTTGCCCCCAAGGGGACCTTGCTGCTAAGTCGCTTCAGTCGTGTCCAACTCTGTGACTCAATAGATGGCAGCCCATCAGGCTCCCCCATCCCTGGGATTCTCCAGGCAAGAACACTGGAGTGGGTTGCCATTTCCTTCTCCAATGCATGAAAGTGAAAAGTGAAAGTGAAGTCACTCAGTCATGTCCGACTCCTAGGGACCCCATGGACTGCAGCCTTCCAGGCTCCTCCATCCATGGGATTTTTCAGGCAAGAGTACTAGAGTGGGGTGCCATTGCCTTCTCCTAGGGGACCTTTGACAATGTCTGAAGACATCTGTAGTTGTCACAGTGGGATGAAGGATGCTACTACTGTCTCATGGGCAGAGGCCAGGGATAGTGTTGTGCATGTTATAATATGCAGAGCACTCCCTCCATTACAAAGAACTGTTCAGTCCCGAATTTCAAGAGCACTGAGACTGAAAAAACTCTGTAGGACAAAGGAAAGACATAAATTGCTTAGGACTTAGAGTCACAGGTGCTTAGTTCAGCTCTCGCTCTGGTATTTATTACCTGTGAAACACTGGGCAGGTCTTAATTTCTGAATCTGAATAGTCTCATCAGTAAAATGTAGATACTTATTTTACAGATGCTCCCCTTACAGAAATGTTGTAGGGTTCACAGCAAAAATGCCTTAAAAATGGCCAATAAACTGAATACAGTTGTCATTAGATGCATTGAGCTTGTATTTATAATGACGATTGTAATAGTAATAACTGTGCAGGCAATTTGGATACATAGGTCTAGAGCTCAATCATGAAATCTAGGCTGAATTTCAAATTGAACTAGAATCTTACTCATTTTAATTTCTTCTCAATGAGTATTTATTGCACAGGATCTCTCGGTTGGCATACTTCTAGGTACTATAGATATAAAAATGAGATATTCTCCTTGAATTAAGGGACTCTTTTTTAGGATGGAAATAGAGTCATAAACAAAAATTATAATACCACGTAAAATAACCTAAGATAACAGAGGATAGGTGAATAAAGTTTTTTAGAAGCAGAGCAATTCAAGATATATTTTAAAAGTTTATGGGCTGCATTATTACTGGCAACAAAAAACTTTCTTTACTACCTCTCTTTACTGATCCCCATGGGGGAAAATATACGTTCTTACGACTTAGATTACACACTCTACAGAGTAGCTAAAAGTCAATAAGGAACTGAAATTGCTTTTTAACAATGATTATGTTAAATCTGACCATATAGAAAAGAAACAAACAGAAAGCAGTTCTCTAATCTTTAATCCTGAAATGGGACCACTAGCCATGACTCAAAACAGTAGCATATATTGTAGCTGCTCATTGCTGTAATTGAGGTATAAAATGTTCTCAGAATGCAAATGAATGATATTTGGAGTATGTTATCTAGGACAGTTCAGGCAGCTGGACAGTATTCCCAATTACTTTGTTCATAGGAAATAACTGCTCAGTAAATGTCTGACAAACTTAACAGGATTCCTTGACAGTAGTAGAGGAAGTGGGCACTGACTTTTCCCCTTTCTCTATCACACTTTTGATTGAAAGTGTGTTAATGCGAAGTTGCTTCAGTTGCGTCCAACTCTAGGCGATCCTATGTATTGGCGTCTGCCAGGCTTCTCTGTGGGATTCTCTAGACAAGAATACTGGAGTGTGCTGCCTTTCCCTCCTCCAGAGGATCTTCCTGACCCAGGGATCAAACCTGCATCTCTTATGTCTCTTGCATTGGCAGGCGGGCTCTTTACTATTAGCACCACATGGGAAGCCCCTTGATTAGGAAGCAGAATGCCTAATATCTGTGACATCTCACTGAAAACAGTGAGTGTACTCATCTTGTCTATACACTGTCGTGGGTACTTACCAATTTTGGCATTACAAAAGAGTCACTATATTACTAACATGTACTTCCTAGACTGTCCATTGTCATTTCCCTTTCATGGATCTGCTAACCTAGAAACTACTCAGTATTGCCTATGCTAATGACTCCAAGCTGTTTTAATCCAAAGGGCTCCTCAGTGGTTCAAGAAGAATCAACACAATTACAGCTACCATTTACGTCAGAAAATCCCATAGAGTTAGTAAGTAAAAAGCTCTATTCCACATTATGAACAGAGTGAATATGGCACACTTGGGCAGCATCTAAGATCTTTCAAGAATGAAGTCCAGGAGAATCTCTCCCGTCTTTGTGAGCTTTACTTTCAAGAAACCCAATAGGTCCTCACAATGAAGATGTAAGAAAGAGACTCTCATGGCTTTAGGAGACATAGGGCAAGAGTAATCATTGTGAAATATTAATATGACCAGATTCTTCTCCATAACAAAGGTCTGTTCTCCAAGAGAAATGTTTTGCCAGAGCCTTACCCCAGTTGTGATTTCCTGTCTCATTTAAGAAAAAGTATGGTCAATTGGGGTCAGTACTTCAAGGAAATAGATTGGGAATGCTTCTTCTAAGTATGACAATAGAGCAGGAGGGAAGAAGCTATGTGACTGGAGAAACATTTGTGACATTTGTGAGTCTCAACCCCAACCATTGAGTCTCAGCCTCAGTGTGTTTTAGAGGCCCATTAAAACACTGAGATCTAATCAAAAGATTGCAGAATGCATTCTCTTTCCCACATTCTACTCACACACCAGCAGAGTTCTGATATAATAGTAGTGGATTACAGCTGAAAGATCTATAATTTCTTTTTCCCTCTCTTCTCTTTCTCTCTCTTTCTGAGGAGTACTTGGGGAAAACCAAAGTTAAGATGAAGATGGGAGATAAAAACCAGGACACTAGAGGAATTTGAAAGCCTCTGGCATCCATAGCCATGGCTGACATTTAATATAAACTGATCTCTGGTCAAATTAGCATAAATTCTTGTAATAAAGGTCATTTGCTTTTGTTCTTCTTACCTGATTCAACAGGTGTGACTTTCAACAACAAAAATTTACAAAGCAAGAGAAAACACTGTATAAAGAGGTGAAACAGTTATCAGATCCAGACTCAACTATGACACAGATTTGGCATTATCAGATGAGAAATGTAACATACCTAAGATTAATGTTAAAGGTTTAATGGAAAAAAGTATACATTATGCAAGAAAAGATAGATAATATAAACAGAAAAGGGGAAACTAAGAAAAATATAAAGAAAGTCTAGAAATAAAAAATGTTATAACAAAAATGAAGAATACATTTAACTTAGATTAGTTAAAAATGAGTAGTAGAAATGCTATGGAAACCACACAGTACGTTTTCAAATAAGTATATAGGGCATGCTAAGAGAGAAAAGAGAATACAGTCATAGAAGTTGACAGTAACAGTGAAAGTGGGCACCCTTGTCTTGTTCCTAACTTTAGGGGAAATGCTTTCAATTTTTCACCATTGAGGATAATGTTTGCTGTGGGTTTGTCATATATAGCTTTTATTATGTTGAGGTATGTTCCTTCTATTCCTGCTTTCTGGAGAGTTTTTATCATAAATGGATGTTGAATTTTGTCAAAGGCCTTCTCTGCATCTATTGAGATAATCATATGGTTTTTATTTTTCAATTCGTTAATGTGGTGAATTACATTGATTGATTTGCAGATATTGAAGAATCCTTGCATCCCTGGGATAAAGCCCACTTGGTCATGGTGTATGATCTTTTTAATGTGTTGTTGGATTCTGATTGCTAGTACTTGTCTTGTTCCTGACTACAGAGGAAATGCTTTCAATTTTTCACCATTGAGGATAATGTTTACTGTGGGTTGGGTTTGTCACATATAGCTTTCATTATGTTGAGATATGTTCCTTCTATTCCTGATTTCTGGAGAGTTTTTATCATAAAGGGATGTTGAATTTTGTCAAAGGCTTTCTCTGATCTATTGAGATAATCATATGGCTCTTATTTTCTAATTTGTTAATGTGGTGTATTACGTTGATTGATTTGCGGATATTGAAGAATCCTTGCATCCCTGGGATAAAGCCCACTTGGTCATGGTGTATGATCTTTATAATGTGTTGTTGGATTCTGATTGCTAGAATTTTGTTAAGGATTTTTGCATCTATGTTCATCAGTGATATTGGCCTGTAGTTTTCTTTTTGTGTGGCATCTTCGTCAGGTTTTGGTATTAGGGTAATGGTGGCCTCATAGAATGAGTTTGGAGGCAAGAATATACAGTGGATTAAAGACAATCTCTTTAACAAGTGGTGCTAGGAAAATTGGTCAACCACTTATAAAAGAATGAAACTAGAACACTTTCTAATACCATACACAAAAGAAAACTCAAAATGGGTTAAAGATCTAAACGTAAGACCAGAAACTATAAAACTCCGAGAGGAGAACATAGGCAAAACACTCTCCAACAAACATTATAGCAGGATCCTCTATGACCCACCTCCCAGAATATTGGAAATAAAAGCAAAAATCAACAAATGGTTCCAAATTAAACTTAAAAGCTTCTCCACAACAAAGGAAACTATAAGCAAGGTGAAAAGACAGCCTTCAGAATGGGAGAAAATAATAGCAAATGAAGCAACTGACAAACAACTAATCTCAAAAATATACAAGCAACTCCTGCAGCTCAATTCCAGAAAAATAAATGACCCAATCAAAAAATGGGCCAAAGAACTAAACAGACATTTCTCCAAAGAAGACATATGGATGGATAACAAACACATGAAAAGATACTCAACATCACTCATTAGCAAATGAAGCAACTGACAAACAACTAATCTCAAAAATATACAAGCAACTCCTGCAGCTCAATTCCAGAAAAATAAATGACCCAATCAAAAAATGGGCCAAAGAACTAAATAGACATTTCTCCAAGAAGACATACAGATCCTAACAAACACATGAAAAGATGCTCAACATCACTCATTATCAGAGAAGTGCAAATCAAGACCACAGTGAGGTACCATTTCACACTAGTCAGAATGGCTGCTATCCAAAAGACTACAAGCAATAAATGCTGGAGAGGGTGTGGAGAAAAGAGAACCCTCTTACACTGTTGGTGGGAATGCAAACTAGTACAGCCACTATGGAGAACAGTGTGGAGATTCCTTAAAAAACTGGAAATAGAACTGCCCTGTGACCCAGCAATCCCACTGCTGGGCATACACACTGAGGAAACCAGAACTGAAAGAGACACGTGTACCCCAATGTTCATCTCAGCACTGTTTATAATAGCCAGGACAAGGAAGCAACCTAGATGTCCATCAGCAGATGAATGGATAAGAAAGCAGTGGTACATATACACAATGGAGTATTACTCAGTCATTAAAAAGAATATATTTGAATCAGTTCTAAGGAGATGGATGAAGCTGGAGCCTATTATACAGAGTGAAGTAAGCCAGAAAGAAAAACACCAATACAGTATACTAACACATATATATGGAATTTAGAATGATGATAACAATAACCCTGTATGTGAGACAGCAAAAGAGACACAGATATATAGAACAGTCTTTTGGACTCTGTGGGAGAGGGAGCAGGTGGGATGATTTGGGAGAATGGCTTTGAAACATGTATAATATAAGAAACTAATCTCCAGTCCAGGTTCTATGCAGGATACAGGATGTTGGGGCTGGTGCACTGGGATGACCCGGAGTGATGGTACAGAGAGGGAGGTGGGAGGGGGGTTCAGGATCAGGAACACATGTACACCCATGGCAGATTCATGTTGATGTATGGCAAAACCAATTAAAATAAATAGACTCCAATTAAAATAAATAAATTTAAATTTTTTTTAAAAAAGAAAACAAATAAATGTTAATAATTCCTCTCTACTCAGGAAATTTTAATGACCTCCATCTCAAATAGTTCTTGGACCAAAGGGGAAATTAAAGCCAAAATTATAGAAGTTTATAAATAAAAACCTAACTATAATGAAAGGGCTACACACCAGCTCATAGTATCTAACTAGAACAGTATGCAGAGAGAAGTTCACAGCCTTAAAATATTTATATTAATAAATAAGAAAAAATAAAAATAAACACATTCAAGAAGTGAGAAGTGACATCAAAATAAACTAAAGAGAGGGTGGGATTTTTTAAGTTAAAAAGCAGAAAGTGATAGATTATATTTTTAAAAAATACAGATAGTGAGTGAATTTGGGAGCTTCATCTTTGGGGGGAAAAGCACCAAACTGTAACAGTTAATTAGAAGGGAAAATGAGGAGTATGGACTAGAGAAACTATAAATAATATGTAGCCATTACAAAGAATAACTATGCACTGATATAACATTAAGTGAAAAATACAAGGAACAGCCACCATTTGTGCTTAAAAACAGGAAGGTCACATCTGCACAAGTTCTTCCTGATGCACAGAACAGTCAACAGAACAGCCAACAGTGGTGCTGGGGCTCCACCTGGGGAGGAGCTGTGTGATGACAGGAGTGAAGAGTGATTTACTTTTCATTGATAAATTTTAAAATATTTACTTTTAAAACTGAAGTTTTAAAATTTTATAGCATTAGATGTATCACCTTTTTAAAAGCTAATTATTAAAAATACATTTTATTTATTTTGAGTCTCTAAAACTGACCCGGAGTGATGGTACAGAGAGGGAGGTGGGAGGGGGGTTCAGGATCAGGAACACATGTACACCCATGGCAGATTCATGTTGATGTATGGCAAAACCAATTAAAATAAATACACTCCAATTAAAATAAATAAATTTAAATTTTTTTTAAAAAAGAAAACAAATAAATGTTAATAATTCCTCTCTACTCAGGAAATTTTAATGACCTCCATCTCAAATAGTTCTTGGACCAAAGGGGAAATTAAAGCCAAAATTATAGAAGTTTATAAATAAAAACCTAACTATAATGAAAGGGCTACACACCAGCTCATAGTATCTAACTAGAACAGTATGCAGAGAGAAGTTCACAGCCTTAAAATATTTATATTAATAAATAAGAAAAAATAAAAATAAACACATTCAAGAAGTGAGAAGTGACATCAAAATAAACTAAAGAGAGGGTGGGATTTTTTAAGTTAAAAAGCAGAAAGTGATAGATTATATTTTTAAAAAATACAGATAGTGAGTGAATTTGGGAGCTTCATCTTTGGGGGGAAAAGCACCAAACTGTAACAGTTAATTAGAAGGGAAAATGAGGAGTATGGACTAGAGAAACTATAAATAATATGTAGCCATTACAAAGAATAACTATGCACTGATATAACATTAAGTGAAAAATACAAGGAACAGCCACCATTTGTGCTTAAAAACAGGAAGGTCACATCTGCACAAGTTCTTCCTGATGCACAGAACAGTCAACAGAACAGCCAACAGTGGTGCTGGGGCTCCACCTGGGGAGGAGCTGTGTGATGACAGGAGTGAAGAGTGATTTACTTTTCATTGATAAATTTTAAAATATTTACTTTTAAAACTGAAGTTTTAAAATTTTATAGCATTAGATGTATCACCTTTTTAAAAGCTAATTATTAAAAATACATTTTATTTATTTTGAGTCTCTAAAACTTATGACCAACTTAGATAGCATATTGAAAAGCAGAGACATTACTTTGCCAATAAAGGTCTGTCTAGTCAAGGCTATGGTTTTTCCAGTGGTCATGTATGGATGTGAGATTTGGACTGGGAAGAAAAGTTGAGCAGCGAAGAATTGATGCTTTTGAACTGTGGTGTTAGAGAAGACTCTTGAGAGTCCCTTGGACTGCAAGGAGATCCAACCAGTCCATTCTGAAGGAGATCAGTCCTGGGTGTTCTTCGAAAGGACTAATGCTAAAACTGAAACTCCAATACTCTGGCCACCTCATGCGAAGAGTTGACTCATTGGAAAAGACTCTGATGTTGGGAGGGATTGGGGTAGGAGGAGAAGGGGATGACAGAGGATGAGATGGCTGGATGGCATCACCAACTCGATGGACATGAGTTTGTGTGAACTCCGGGAGTTGGTGATGAACAGGGAGGCCTGACGTGCTGCGATTCACGGGGTCTCAAAGAGCCGGATACGACTGAGCAACTGAACTGAACTGAACTGAACTGGAAGCTACTCAGAAGAACTGTAGGTGCATTTTCCTATTATTGGGAAGTAAGGGTTTACTCTAAACCTTTAAAAAAATAATTCCATTTTTTCTGTAAAAAAAAAAAAATAGAGAGCAGGTCGGCTTCGTCACAGAAGAAAATGAATGATAGCTTTCATCCTTTGTTATGGGTGAATCCTGTCCCCTCAAATTTTATATTTAGAAGCCCCAACCTTCTGCTATGCTGGTATCTCAGAATGTGACTCCATATTGAGACAGGGTCTTTAAAGAGACAATAAAGTTAAAATGCGGTCATATAGGCAGGTCCTAATGTAATCTGACTGATGTCCTCATAGAAAGAAAGATTAGGACACAGGCACACAGAGGAAAGACACATGAGGACACAGAGAGAAAATGGCATCTCCAAGCCAAGAAGAGAGACCTCAGAGGAAACCACTCTACCGACACTGTGACCTCAGACTTGCAGTCTCCAAGGCTGTGAAGTAGTACATTTATGTTGTTTAAGTCACCTATTCTTTGGTGCTTCATATGGTAGCTCTAGCAAATTGATGAACCCTGCAGCTTTATATTTCTAGAAAGTACTTTCTCTACTGTTTTATGGATCATCTAAAAGGGTCAATCAGACAGTGATTGAGCTTGTCTGCACCAACATTTTCAGAGAAGCAACTACATGGTCAAGAAAATGTGATTTGGAAGCACCTTCTCCCAGATGTTGGAGTTTTCTTTTCAAATGAATGAATTTTATTCTATTAGATTGAAAAACTTTTTGACTTAGGCTAATGTGCCCAGTGTTACAGCTCTGAACCATGCATTGATTTCTGATGCATACACACACAAAAAAATTGACAATCTGATAGCTTATTCGCCTAAGAGGACCAAGCATATGTAGAAATAATGTCGAAAAGATACTCAGCCAGATGGGGAATCAGGATATGTATTTCCTTATGTTTCCTGCAGAGATTACCTGAACCAGTGGTTTGGCTAAAATCTAAGAGCAACTGATGCTTTGCCACCCGATGAACTTGGGCAATGACCCAACTTGGCTATCAGTTAAAGAAGGAGCAGTGTTCTCAGACTTGATACAAAACACAGTACCTAGGGCAGCACCCAGCCTCTCTGCTTCCTGGTCCCCCTCTGTGACCTTGTGCTTAGTCACTCAGTAGTGCCCAGCTCTTTGTGACCCCATGCATGGACTGTAGCCTGCCAGGCTCCTCTGTCCATGGGGATTCTCCAGGCAAGAATACTAGAGTGGGTTGCCATTCCCTTCTCTAGGGGATCTTCCCAACCCAGGGATCAAACACAGCTCTCCCACACTGAAGGTGGATTCTTTACCATCTGAGCCACCAGGGAAGCCCCCTGTGACCTTGGTGGCTTAGTCACTAAGTTGTGTTTGACTCTTGTGAGCCCATAAACTGTAGCCCACAAGGCTTTCCTGTCTCTGGGATTTTCCAGGCAAGAATACTAGAGTGCATTGTCATTTCTTTCTCTGTGACCTTATGTGTGGACAAATCTCTTCATCCATGGTGTGGATAAAAAACAACCATCAAGAAGATTAACTGAAATAATACATGTGAGAACTATGTAAAAAATTATAAAGAACAATACAAACATAACTTAGTGATATTGTTAAACTAGGTGCAAGATTATAGACCACAATCATGAGATTTCTAATTTTATGACCCATTTCTGTTTTTATATGTCTGTTAAACTTGATTTGAAGCATATACTGAAAAAACAAGTTTCTAATTCTATAGTATGTGCTGCAAACTAGCAAAACAATGAGTTACATACATCAGCTCCATCTTCCTTCCAAGGAGTCTTGGTTTTCTCATCTGTAAAATGATGGTGGTGAACTCTGCTATTAAATATTTGGGCCTACCTAAAATTCCCTGGTCTATTTTCTCATTACTCAATTTTGAAAAATATAAAATGAAACACATTTTTAAAATGAAGACTGACACACAGGTGAGGACACGTCCTTTTGATGTGGAATGTGTAAGGTCAAAGGAACAAATGTTTATGAAATTCCTGACTTATTTGTCACTACTTATTCAAGGAATCACAAATGATCATCAGGTCTTAGGGGGGAAGTTCTGACTGGGAGACACTCTAGTACAGAGGTCCCCAACCTTTTTAGCACCAGGGACCAGTTTTGTGGAATACAGATTTTCCATGGATTAGGTTAGGGGATGGTTCTGTGATGATTCAAGTGCATTACATTTATTGTGCTCTTTATTTCTGTTTTGTGGCAATCTTAGGATATTTTACCTCAACTTTTGGGTTAAAGTTCATGCTCCTATGAGAATCCAGTGCTGCCACTGATCTGACAGGAGACAGAGCTCAGGGGATATGCAAGCAATGGGAAAAAGCTACAAACACTGATGAAGCTTTGCTTGCTCACCCGCCACTTACCTCCTGCAGTACTCCCCAGTTCCTAACAGGACATAGATCAGTACTGGTCTGTGGCCTATGGGTTAGGGACCTCTGCTCTGGTAGGTAAAAATGCTCTGTGAGTTTCAGGAATTAAAAATAAAACTGGGCTCCAAGTATACCTTCTCTACATCTGCACACAATATAAGTACTTATGAAAAGTTCAGAACACAGGCTTCTCATCCCTATACCAAGAATTGAATTCTGACACTGCCAACTCTTCAGCCAGCTCAATGACACTGAGCAATTTCCCACCCTGTGAAAAGTGGAAGGTACTAATTTTCATCTCTAAGGAGAAGGAATGAGGGGAAACGGTGACAAAGGAAATTTGAGCTACATTTTAGATAAATCTCTCACATAGAAATACCATTCAGTTCAGTTTAGTCACTCAGCAGTGTCCAACTCTTTGCGACACCGTGGACTGCAACATGCCAGGCTTCCCTTTCCATCACCAATTCCTGGAGCGTGCTCAGACTCATGTCCATTGAGTTGGTGATGCCATCCAACCATCTCATCTTCTGTCATCCCCTTCCCCTGCCTTCAGTCTTTCCCAGCATTAGGGTCGTTTCCAGTGAGTCAGTTCTTCATACCAGGAGGCAAAAGTACAGGAGCTTCAACTTCAGCATCAGTCCTTCCAATGAATATTCAGGACTGATTTCCTTTAGTATTGACTGGTTGGATTTGCTTGCAGTCCAAGGAACTCAAGAGTCTTCTCCAACACCACAATTCAAAAGCATCAGTTCTTTGGTTCTCAGCTTTCATTTTAGTCCAACTCTCACACACATACATGACTACTGGAAAAACCATGCTTTGACTAGATGGATCTTTGTCAGCAAAGTCATGTCTCTGTTTTTTAATATGCTGTCTAGGTTTGTCATAACTTTTCTTCCAAGGAGCAAGCATTTTTAATTTCATGGCTGCAGTCACCATCTGCAGTGATTTTGGAGCCCAAGAGAATATAGTCTCTCACTGTTTCCATTGTTTCCTCATCTATTTGTCATGAAGTAATGGAATTGGATACCATGATCTTATTTTTCTGAATGTTGAGATTTAAGCCAGCTTTTTTACTCTCCTCTTTCAGTTTCATCAAGATGCTCTTTAGTTCTTTGCTTTCTGCTAAAAGGCTGGTGTCATCTGTGTGTCTGAGGTTATTGATATTTCTCCTGGAAATCTTGATTCCAGCTTGTGCTTCATCCAGCCTAGCGTTTCTCATGATGTACTCGGCATAAAAGTTAAATAAGCAGGGTGACAATATACAGCTTTGATGTACTTCTTTATCAATTTGGAACCAGTCTCTTGTTCCTTGTCCAGTTCTAACTGTTGCTTCTTGACCTGCATACAGATTTCTCAGGAGGTAAGTAAGGTGGTCTGGTATTCCCATCTCTTGAAGAATTTTCCACAGTATATTTAACAGAAATACTGTGAGATACTTGGAATATGTTTTTAAGAGATATTAAGATACTACACAAGTAAATTTATTCTTTACAAGTGAAAAATCTGGGAAATGCAAAGTATGAAGAAGTAAAAATGTACCTATAATTTAATGATCAGAGATTTAGCTTCAATGGGGAAGCCTCACCACACAGAGTTAGAAGCCTCATCCCACCTCAAGCCATGCATCTCAAGCGGCAAGAGCACCAGACCATCATTCCCTCCTTCCATCAACCCCACTCTCACCTTGTTCCAGAAAGAATTACAGGTGGCTGCATGACAATGACTAAGTTCCTTAAATCAGACCTCAATGCAGGCATTCTTGCCATTTCTGCTTGTTCCTCTTGTCATAACCACAGAAACCCAAGGCCATGAAGTCAGCAAAGCAAAAAATATCAAAAGAGGAACATTTTGACTGGAACCAGGGGACCAAAATGATCAGGGATAACATCATGGAAATAGCTATCCTAAAAAAAATCAACTATATGTGAAAGCTGTCACAGAGGCACCCTAAAACTTTTCTTTAAATACACCTGCTGTCTCTTAGAAGGCAGAATGATAGTTCTTTAAAAATTAGTCTGCTATCCTACTCATTTGCTAGCAAATTAACAAATTTTTTTCATTATTCTTTGAAACTTGTCTTCATTATTCTAATTCAGCATTGGAAACAAAGACCAAATTTTTCAGTACAAAAGCACATGACCTGAGTGTTACCCATCGAGCCCCTTCCTCACACCATGCACAGAGCTTAGTGCCTCACACACCTCCGCTCTGAGAAAGTGCTCTGTAACCTTCAGGAACCATGCAGACTACAGTGTGAAGGTACTGTGAATTCTTGATCTGTCCTGATGACAATTTCATTTTCTGTAAGCTAGAGAAAGCATGGGGACACATGCACCTAGTTCAAAACAACAGAGAATTAGAGAGAAAGTGACAGTATCAGGTAGGAGTTTTATTTACAGATCAGAACACAGAAGAGACCTACACCTTTCCTGGAAGATATTCCTAGAATCAAAATACTCCAAATTTTTTCCCTTAAACTCTCAAATTTCCTGCATATTCTTTGAAAGAACTTGTATAACAAATGTGCTGAGCACCAATCAGAATGAATATGAAAGGTCTGCAAAATAGGTGTCCTGTGCTCTGTGAGAATCTGAACCCAGAGTCTAAATGTGTGCCAAGTCCAGTCCAAAATGTCTCTCAGGTACACGGGCATGCACACATCCTGACCCCATCCCCACTGCTTCTGCAGAGTCCCAGCAGACCTGTCTTCCACCTGCAGCCTGTTAAGATCCATTCATGAAGCTTGTCTCTGGAGGCTTATGATTGAAAAGGACACAGAGAGCTTGTTTTGGGGCCCCTGCTACTAAATCGTGAGGAGTGAACTGTGGAGATAAATTTTAATTACAACTTCCCTCAGTGGGCTCACCTGTTTTGCTGTTTCAGTGAGGGCAGCAGCCTTGGCCTTGCCCAGTTGCTGCACCATCTTATAAAACAGGCCATGTCTATTTTGCAACAAAACATATGGCTCATCATATTCTTCCAGTCTTCCTGAATCGAAAACCTGTTAAGCAGCAGAAAGAAACCTGTGAGTACACAATGTTTCACAGTAACTTATTATAACTCCAACAATATTTCAGAAAGGGGTAGGTCAGAGAGAATACAGAGAATCTATTTGGGTGGTAAGACTGGCTGGTATTTAAATAGTTTGATTACCCTAGTTAACTAGTAGATCAAGCCCTAACCCAATGTTTTACTATTATAATGTTATAGAAATAGAAGAAAATCAAAGTTTTAGACATGATTACAGGTACTTAGCAATCTATATCATTTATATTCTGCCAAAGGCATTTGGTGTTGTTACGATTAGTTAGTATTTTTAGCTTTCAGACTCTGAGATTTGAGGGTTTTTATACAGATACTCAGAGCTAGGAAATTTCTTAATTCAAGAAAATCAAACTCAGTTTATCTAAAAAGTACAGTGGTATCATATAAATCAAACAGTGACTTGACAGCAAATTAACTGTCAAGTTGGTTTAAAAACACTGAGCAAAACTTGGGGGAAAAAAAAGTAAATGTTTCCAGATTATGTCACCTCTTTGGGGCTGAATCCCTTGTCAGTGAGGTTAAAGTGCTTCTTAAAGTTGGTTTTGGTTGTAGTTTATTAAAGCCTGACAAAAAGGAGTTGCTACATAAGCAGCTTTAGTATAATTGCTCTGCACTGAAGAAATATCTAGAAATCCAATTTTCTCTTTGAGTAAGACTAAAGAAGCAATTTTTCCAATAGTATGTACGCATGTGAGAGTGGACTATAAAGAAAGCTGAGTGCAGAAGGATTGATGCTTTTGAACTATGGTGTTGGAGAAGACTCTTGAGAGTCCCTTGGACTGCAAAGAGATCCAACCAGTCCATCCTAAAGGAGACCAGTCCTGGGTATTCATTGGAAGGACTGATGTTGAAGCTGAAACTCCAATACTTTGGCCACCTAATGTGAAGAGCTGACTCATTTGAAAAGACCCTGAGGCTGGGAAAGATTGAGGGTGGAAGGAGTAGGGGACGACAGAGGATGAGATGGTTGGATGACATCTCTGACTCAATGGATGTGAGTTTGGGTAAATTCCAGGAGTTGGTGATAGACAGAGAGGCCTGGCGTGCTGTGGTTCATGGGGTCGCAGAGTCAGACACGACTGAGCGACTGAACTGAACTGAAGACTTTGTACTAGCTTTAGTGAAAAGTGAAGTCACTCAGTCATATCTGACTCTTTGCGACCCGTGGACTGTAGCCCACCAAGCTCCTCCGTCCATGGGATTCTCCAGGCAAGAATACTGGAGTGGGTTGCCATTTCCTTCTCCAGGGGATCTTCCCAATCCAGGGATCAAACCCAGGTCTCCCACATTACAGGCAGACACTTTAACCTCTGCACCATATAAATTAAACAAATATACCCATAAGCATAAATATTTTCCCTGCTTTCTACTGCAATTTTATTACACTCAGGCTCAAATTATTTACTGTGGTCTTATATATTCACAGAAGGTCTTATATATTCTTATATATTCACAGAAAAATAAAACAAATCTGATTTAGCTTTCAGGATTAATAAAGAGTTAAGTAACACATAGGCAAAACACATTTGAGGAACACAGGAAACTTTTTCATTAATTTCTGAATTATTCAGCAAATATTTATTACACATTTAATTGCATTCCTGTCGCTATGCTAGATGCTGTGAAAGAGCCAAACACAAGTAAGTCACAGCCCCTGCCTTCAGGGAGCCTGTACTGAGAGGAGAAAAAGAGAGAAGGAAATCCTCAAATGTCTACAATGCAAGAGAAACACACACACACACACACACACACACACACACACACACACACACACAAAGGAGTTTAGTAACAGGTGACTCAGAGATTCTGAGTATGAGCTTCAAGGAGATTGGGCAATGAACTGGGCCTCGAAGAATAGATAGACATGAACATGCAGAAGTGGGGGTGGGTGGGTAGACAATGGTCTTTCCAGACACAGGGAATAATCTGGGTCAAGAGGGCTGGAGGTGAGACTGGCATCTCCTTAAGTGCAGGGTATGCAATCTCCCTTGTTTGGTGTTGCATCTCAGGCCCCTGGCATTGTACATGACAGGTAACAGGCACTTAATACATGCTCATTGGAAGTTAAATGAAAAGGAAATTAATTCGAGGCATAAATGAGTTTAGTTTCAATGACCACTGTCAAGACTATAGGATGAGATCAGGGGGGTTTGAAGAATGGGTCCAGCTGGCATGGGGAATAGCTAAGGATTAGGGATGTGGACCTGGAGGACCACATGCCCCAGATTGGTGACTGTGGCCAAGAGGGAGAGTGAGAGGGGAAATGAGGGAGGGACAAAGCAGGGTTGAGGATTGAAACTCATTTACATCAAATAATGGAATCAAAGAAAGAAAAAGGACAGTCAGAAAGGAGGGAGAGTCAAAGGAGCAAGAGTTTAGTGCAGCTCAGACTCATGTCAGGCCACGAGAGCTGAGATGGGACCCAGACTGAAAAATGTCAGGAACGGAATTTTACCAACTTAGCCTTTACATTTACTGCTTTAATCAAAGATTCTAGACATTTCAGAACAAATAGACATAAACAACTATAATTTTTTCTTTGTGTAAAGAAAAAATAGGTATAGTTTTAACTTTTTATTTTAAAACCCTTTAATCTTGAAATTAAAAGTCTCCTGTAATCTCCAGGTATATCTCCACTCTTCCTGTAACTCAAATTAAACTATAAACTAAACCATACATTCAATTTGGTGTGATAAGAATCTCTCAACTCTCAGCCCCAATGAATACCAACCTCAGATTGCTTGTCACTCTCTAGTAGGTTTAGGAAAAATACATTATATTATCTGAGTCAGTTATATAAGCGCAATGAAGGTGTTTATCTGGCTTCTGTATCTGCTGATATTCCCGCTAGTTGTCCTAGACATAAAACTTAAATGGACCCAATGCAAGATAATTTAACTCATATTCATTGGTAGGATGCCTTCAATGACAATGGGGTAGCTGCAGGGAGAGGTGGAGGGCAAGGACAGGGTGAAACAAAAACCTGAAAAAAGGCTTGAAACAGGTAAAGTTCACAGCATCATTCACTTACTGTGGAAGAAGGATGCTTTGGGAAACAGTATGGAAACACAATGCTGAGTGATAAGAATTAACAAAGTGACAGGTAAAAAGTAGAAGGAAAAGGTTACTTTTCCAATTAGCATTCAAGAACACAAAATGAGTGACTGAAGATGCTCCATGCTAAACATCTCTGGATTCTAAGAGTCACTGTTCTCCAATCTTGGATTGTCATACAGTCCCTCACAAACTCTGCAGGAGAAGCCTGCTTCCTACTGAGATGTTCTTGTCCTGTGACCAGCTGCACTGCTCGGAGCCTACAGCATCCCTTTGGTTGGCAATCCCCTACTCCTGTCATCTGCCTGCACAGAGCTCACTTCTGTGCATGTTCAGCTCGGGAAAGTGAGGCTACAGGCACTGCCTCAGTGCTGACAGTCTGATATCTATTCAGTGTCCCCAGTGATGATCCCACCTGACAATGCATGGGGAGGAGGGTGGGAAGTGATTTTCTAGAAACTGCCCAAGAAGTCGAAAGCTCCATTATATCATTGGACATAATGAATTTGAGGTATTACTGACCATTTATTCCTGATTATTACCTGTTTAGTATGGACCATCAAAATCACTAGTTAACTCCATCTGCTGCCTCTTATGCATTGTACAGGTCTTTATCTATTTACTTCATCACTAATCAGCATCAGTTGTATACTCCGGAGTCTTGTGATGACTAGTAGCTATATAGTGGGTGAAATAATCTTGTTGACCCAGACGAGGTTAGCCTGAAAATATCTTGCTTTCTTTCGGGCTTATTTGCTACCAAAGGTTTTTTCTTTGAGGATGATTTCTTTGTCATTTAATAAACCACAACCTAAAATCTATTGAAACTCAGCAAGCAACGGAGGGAAAGAACAAAGAGGGAGAGAGAATAGAAAGAAAAAGCAAATGAAGGGAGGAAGAAACGGAGGAGATAAAGCTAAGGAAGGAAATATTAAATTACTAAGGAATAAAGAGCCAGTCAAACCTGAAAGATAGACAGTACACAGACATCCAGAGACCAAAGTTTGGAGCCTGCTGTGTCTGCAATGCCTGGATACATGGTATAAGAGACTTGCTCGTAAAAAAAAGAGAGAGAGACTTGCTAATTGTTCCTCTACAGTCACTCGGTATCCATCTGCCTTTCTTTCTACACTTTCGTCTGTGATTCCCAAGTTGTCTCTGCAAATCACATTTCAGAGGCTCTTTGGCCTACTGGCCCTTTGTGAGGTTCTGCCAGTAGGGGGCACTAGACGGAGGAGGAAGGTGGGAAGCAAAGCAAATGGTCTATCTGCTTTCTGCTACTTCTGCAGCATAACCTCAGCTTCTATTAGCACATGGAGAACTAGCTTCATCATGCTCACTCATAAATATGACCAGTAGCTAGACAATAACCTCCCCTTGGAGGTCTCAGCATTGACTTATAAGGCTTCTTCTAGGACATAGTCATTGCTTCCTAAAAGTATTACCCCAGTGATTCATTTTTCCAATCCTTCAATTCTTATGTAACAAATTTTCTTTATTAAATAAATTTCTTTATTACTTTTTCTCATTAGGCCTTTTCTCCTCAATGACTCCCCTCTGACAGCACATATTGTGAATGTCCCAACAACTGGGAAATTCTGCAACTTCACCTAACAACTGCCTGGCAGTCTAATGAAATGCTGTTTTTATTAAGGGAATACAAAAATGCTGAAAGAAATGTGACGCGGTAAAAATGACTTTGTTGCACCACTCTGAAATCTGAAGTCTCATTGTGAGTTTGGAATATTTTCATGGTTGCATACCTTAAAAAAACAGCAATTCAAATAAACTTTTAAATGGGATAGGAAATTACTGAATGTATTATTTAATAGCACATTCTGAAACTACACTTAAGTACTTGAGTTATTGTCAAGGATGAGAGAAAAAATAAATTAATTAATTAGAAGTTTTAATCAAGTTTTATAAGGAAGAATAAATTTTTAAATTGAAGGTAAATGGAAACAATGGAAATCCCACAGGTGAGGGCCTTACCATTATCCTGTCACTGTCAATAACGGTGCTCAACCTGTGTGCGATGGTTAGCACAGTACACTGTGCAAATTTCTCACGGATCTTTTTTTGTATTAACTCATCAGTGCTGGAATCAAAGAACTGCATTTAGTTAAGTGAAGACAAGAAAAGCAGATATAAGACTTGAAAATATTACATGATATTTTTATGTTTTAAAAATAAATACTTAAGACATAATCCTGCTCTTGAAAAACTAAGTATAAAAAGTCTTTATTGTTGTTGTTCAGTTGCTAAGTTGTGTCTGACTCTTTGCAACCTCATGGATTATAGCCCACTAGGCTTTTCTGTCCATGGGATTTCCCAGGCAAAAATACTGGAGTGGGTTGCCATTTCCTGCTCCAGGAAATCTTCCCAACACAGGGGAAAGTCTACTTGGAAACTTAATATTTTTCATAAAACAATGGGAAGTTGTCTTCCTGCCAAATTGCTTGAAACTATCAGGAGCTGGATTTACAAATCTAGCTCACTCAGGATGCCTCAAAACAACATTATTACCACATTTTGGTTTCTTCCTCAGTTTTCTGGAGTTAATGTTATCAGGAGATGTCTTTGGGGCAAACAGAAGCACATAAAAAACATTTCTCAACATCACTAAATATTTCCCATTTACCATATTTAAAATTC
The DNA here is from genome assembly GCA_006408675.1 of Madoqua kirkii. Lineage (NCBI taxonomy): Eukaryota > Metazoa > Chordata > Mammalia > Artiodactyla > Bovidae > Madoqua > Madoqua kirkii. The sequence goes on along the minus strand of SJYC01030121.1, from coordinate 73,731 downwards.
AGATCCCAAGTTTCATGAATCTCATCTCCATACCTTGGATCCACATGTGCTGTGGCTTCATCAATAATCAATATCTGATTTTTCCTGAGAATAGCCCTGGCAAGGCACACCAGTTGTTTTTGCCCAACACTTAAGTTCGATCCAGAGTCTACTAATTCAGTATCCATTTATCAGGAAGCTCTTCGATGATTTCTTTAAGTTGTACCTATGCATATAGAAAGAAGAATGACATTTTCTTAAACAACTACTGAAGTAGACAAGCCTCTTAGACATTAGAGCTTTGATGTCCTCAGGACTTCTTTTGTATCTTACATGTACAGCCAGGTGATGAGGAGAGCTCTTTCCAAAGAGTGTTCACTGAGAAAGATGGTGGAGTCAACTCAGGACAAAAAGGTTTCAGTGTCCCCTACACCTACTTAAGGATTAGTTAAGAAATTCTCTCAAAAACTAAGCTATTTCTCTCAGTACGATTTGAACAGAAAACTTAAAAGAACTCTATGGATGAGTCAAATTTCCTAAAAATAGATTTTTCAAAGGAGTTACTACACTAAAGTAAATTTAAAGCTATATATATATGGCAGGAAGTATGGTTCCCTAAATATATAATCTTATCAGCACTTCACCATTTTGCAAGGTCCAAATGTCAAAAAAAATAAATTCAAACAATGGCAAATTGTATCTCATAGATCAGTAAAATTAGAGCTATTTTGGTGATGATTCTTTCTCACGTTTAATTCCATAATTGTGAACAAGTCAAGTGTATTTTCTTCAATGTTATAATTTTGAAAATGTTTTCTGGAACTGTCATTTATTTACTATATTATTTTAGTTTTAGGTATACAGCAAAATGAATCAGTTTATGTATATATAAATTTTTTTTCCTTTCACATTATTTTCCACTGTAACTTACTATTAGCTCAGTTTAGTCGCTCAGTCCTGTCTCTTTGCCACCCTGTGGACCACAGTGCACCAGGCTTCCATCATCAGTGTCGATCAACAACTCCCAGAGCCTGCTCAAACTCATGTCCATCAAGTCAGTGATGCCATCTAACCATCTCATCCTCTGTTGTCTCCTTCTCCTCCTGCCTTCAATCTTTCCCAGGATCAGGGTCTTTTCAAATGAGTCAGTTCTTCACATAAGGTGGAGAGTTGCAGATTCAGCATCAGTTCTTCCAACGAATATCCAGAACTGATTTCCTTTAGGATAGACTGGTTTGATCTCTTTGCAGTCCAAGGGACTATCAAGAGTCTTCTCTAACACCACAGTTCAAAAGCATCAGTTCTTCAGGGCTCAGCTTTCTTTATGGTCCAGCTCTCACATCCATACATGACTGCTGGAAAAACCATAGCCTTGACTAGACAGATCTTTGTCAGCAAAGTAATGTCTCTGCTCTTTAACATGCTGTCTAGGTTGGTCATAGCTTTTCTTCCAAGGAGCAAGCGTCTTTTAATTTCATGGCTGCAGTCACCATCTGCAGTGATTTTTTGAGCCCAAAAAATAAAGTCTCTCACTGTTTCCACTGTTTCTACATCTTTAACAGCATCATCTTTTAGGATTTGAAATAGCTCAACTGGAATTCCATCACCTCCTCTAGCTTTGTTCATAGTGATGCTTCCTAAGGCCCACTTGACTTCACGCTCCAGGATGTCTGGCTCTAGGTGAGAGATCACCATCATGGTTATCTGGGTCATTAAGATCTTCTTTGTATAGTTCTCCTATGTATTCTTGCTACTTTTCCTTAATATTTTCTACTTCTGTTAGGTCCATACCATTTCTGTCCTTTATTGTGCCCATCTTTGATGAAATGTTCCCTTTGTGTCTCTAATTTTCCTGAGGATATCTCTAGTCTTTTCCATTCTGTTGCTTTCTTTTATTTGTTTCATTTTTCATTTAGAAAGGCTTCTTTATCTCTCCTTATTATTCTTTGGAACTCTTCATTCAGATGAGTATATATTTCCTTTTCTCCTTTGCCTTTCACTTCTCTTCTTTTCTCATCTATTTTTAAGGCCTCCTCAGTTCCAGAAAAACATTTATTTCTGCTTTATTGACTATGCCAAAGCCTTTGACTATGTGGATCACAGTAAACTGTGGAAAATTCTTCAAGAGATGGGAATACCAGACAACCTGACCTGCCTCTTGAGAAACCTATATGCAGGTCAGGAAACAATAGTTAGAACAGGGGAAACAGTAGAAACAGTGTCAGACTTTATTTTGGGGGGCTCCAAAATCACTGCAGATGGTGACTGCAGCCATGAAATTATCTTCTTTATCTCTCCTTATTATTCTTTGGAACTCTTCATTCAGATGAGTATATATTTCCTTTTCTCCTTTGCCTTTCACTTCTCTTCTTTTCTCATCTATTTTTAAGGCCTCCTCAGTTCCAGAAAAACATTTATTTCTGCTTTATTGACTATGCCAAAGCCTTTGACTATGTGGATCACAGTAAACTGTGGAAAATTCTTCAAGAGATGGGAATACCAGACAACCTGACCTGCCTCTTGAGAAACCTATATGCAGGTCAGGAAACAATAGTTAGAACAGGGGAAACAGTAGAAACAGTGTCAGACTTTATTTTGGGGGGCTCCAAAATCACTGCAGATGGTGACTGCAGCCATGAAATTAAAAGATGCTTACTCCTTGGAAGAAAAGTTATGACCAACGTAGATAGCATATACAAAAGCAGAGACATTACTTTGCAACAAAGGTCCATCTAGTCAAGGCTATGGTTTTTCCAGTGGTCATGTGTGGATGTGAGAGTTGGACTGTGAAGAAAGCTGAGCACTGAAGAGCTGATGCTTTTGAACTGTGGTGTTGGAAAAGACTCCTGAGAGTCCCTTAAACTGCAAGGACAACCAACCAGTACATTCTAAAGGAGATCTGTCCTGGGTGTTCTTTGGAAGGAACGATGCTAAAGTTGAAACTCCAATACTTTGGCTACCTTATGCGAAGAGTTGACTCATTGGAAAAGACCCTGATGCTGGGAGGGATTGAGGGCAGGAGGAGAAGGGGATGACAGAGGATGAGATGGCTGATGGCATCACCAACTCGATGGATGTGAGTTTGAATGAACTCCAGGAGTTGATGATGGACAGGAAGGCCTGGCGTGCTGTGATTCATGGGGTCGCAAAGAGTCAGACATGACTGAGAGAGTGAACTGAACTGAACAGGCAACGATTTTGCCTTTTTGCATTTATTTTTATTGGAGATGGTTTTGATCACCACCTCCTGTACAATGTCATGAGCCTACGTCCATAGTTCTTCAGGCAGTCTGTCTATCAGATCTAATCTCTTACTGTAAGGTACCCTAGTTCCCTGTGCTATACAGTAAATCCTTGTTGCTTCTCTATTTTATGTATAGTAGTTTGTACCTGTGAATTTCATATTCCTTATTGATCCCTCTCTTTCCCCTTTGGTAACCATGTTTATTTTCTATGTCTGTGAGTCTGTTTCTCTTTATGTATACATTTATTTGCTTTATTTTTTAGAATCCACATATAAGTGGTATCATATGTTTGTCTTTCTCTGACTTCACTTAGGATGATTTTCTAGGTCTATCCATGTTGCTGCAAATAGCAATATTTCATTACTTTTTATGTCTGTATAACACAATATACATACATATACACATATAAAATATACATATATTTATGTGTGTATGTTGCCACATCTTCTGAAACTAATTTTCTGTTGACAGACCCTTGAGTTCCTTCTATATCTTGGCTATTGCAAATAGTGCAGCAATGAACCCTAGGGTGCATGTATCTTTTCAAATTAGTGTTTCCATTTTCCCAGATATATACCCAGGAGTATAATTGCTGGATCATGTGGTAGCTCTATTTTTAGATTTTAAGGAACCTCCATACTGTTTTCCACACACCAATTTACATTCCCACCAACAGTGCATTGGGGATTTCCCAAGTGGCTGAATGGTAAAAATAAATAAATAAATAAAATCTAGCTGCCAATGCAGGAGATGAAAGAAATGTCGATTTGATCCCTGGGTCAGGAAGATCCTCTGGAGAAGGAAATTACAACCCACTCCAGTATTCCTGCCTAGAAAATCCTGTGGACAGAGGAGTCTGACAGGCTACAGTGCATAGGGTTACAAAGAGAAGCATATGACTGAGCATACACACACACAGCAGTGTGTTGGAGTTCCTTTTTCTCCCACATCTTCTCTAGCATTTATTATTTATAGACTTTTTGATGATAGCCATTCTGACTGGTATGACTTGGTACTTCATTGTGGTTTTGATTTGCATTTCTGCACTCACTATGCCAGCAAATTTGGAAAACTCAGCAGTGGCCACAGGACTGGAAAAGGTCAGTTTTCACTCCAATTCCAAAGAAAGACAATGGCAAAAAATGCTCAAACTACCGCACAATTGCACTCATCTCACACGCTAGTAAAATAATGCTCAAAATTCTCCAAGCCAGGCTTCAGCAATAAATGAACCGTGAACTTCCTGATGTTCAAACTGGTTTTAGAAAATGCAAAGGAACCAGAGATCAAATTGCCAACATCCACTGGATCATGGCAAAAGCAAGAGAGTTCCAGAAAAACATCTACTTCTGCTTGATTATGCCAAAGCCTTTGACTGTGTGGATCACAATAAACTGGAAAATTCTGAGAGAGATGGGAATACCAGACCACCTGACCTGCCTCTTGAGAAATCTGTATGCAGGTCAGATAGCAACAGTTAGAACTGGACATGGAACAACAGACTGCTTCCAAATAGGAAAAGGAGTACATCAAGGCTGTATATTGTCACCCTGCTTATTTAACTTATATGCAGAGTACATCATGAGAAACGCTGGACTGGAAGAAACACAAGCTGAAATCAAGATTGCTGGGAGAAATATCAATCACCTCAGATATGCAGATGACACCACCCTTATGGCAGAAAGTGAGGAGGAGCTAAAAAGCCTCTTGATGAAAGTGAAAGAGGAGAGTGAAAAAGTTGGCTTAAAGCTCAACATTCAGAAAATAAAGATCATGGCATCCAGTCCCATCACTTCATGGGAAATAGATGGGGAAACAGTGGAAACAGTGTCAGACTTCATTTTTCTGGGCTCCAAAATCACTGCAGATGGTGGCTGCAGTCATGAAATGAAAAGATGCTTACTCCTTGGAAGGAAAGTTATGACCAACCTAGATAGCATATTCAACAGCAGAGACATTACTTTGCCGACTAGGGTCCGTCTAGTCAAGGCTATGGTTTTTCCAGTAGTCATGTATGGATGTGAGAGTTGGACTGTGAAGAAGGCTGAGCACTGAAGAATTGATGCTTTTGAAGTGTGGTGTTGGAGAAGACTCTTGAGAGTCCCTTGGACTGCAAGGAGATCCAACCAGTCCATTCTGAAGGAGATCAGCTCCGGGATTTCTTGGAAGGAATGATGCTAAAGCTGAAACTCCAGTCCTTTGGCCACCTCATGCAAAGAGTTGACTCATTGGAAAAGACTCTGATACTGGGAGGGATTGGGGGCAGGAGGAGAAGGGGACGACCAAGGATGAGATGGCTGGATGGCATCACTGACTTGATGGACGTGAGTCTGAGTGAACTCCGGGAGTTGGTGATGGACTGGGAGGCCTGGCGTGCTGCGATTCATGGGGTCACAAAGAGTAGGACATGACTGAGCTACTGAACTGACTGAACTGAATAAATAATGCTGAGCATCTTTTCATTTGTCTATTGGCCATCTGTATATCTTCTCTGAAGAATTTCATAAATGTTTTTCAGTGAAAACTCAGGAAAACCATGACACAACAAGTTATTTCCCCAGATTATGAGTATAGGTGGTATTTTTATTAATCTATCCTCATAAAATCAAAATTGTAAGATTAAAAAATCAACTTTTTAACTGCCAAAGATAATCTGAAACTATCTTGAGTTGCAGGGGTCAGTTCAATGAATATTTGTTTTGGAAAAATATTATGGATTAAGAACAAAAATCAGACTGTGCTTGAAATTAAAGAACAGAGAGTAAATACACTTCAAATTAAAGGACTAAAGATTGATGAGTGATAGCCAGTTAGCAGGTACACGGAATTACAAAGGCAAAGTACAAAATACCAGGGTAAGTGGGCAATGTTTTCATTGTATCCTAAGTGCTGGAGTATTTCCATGAATATTATCCTGAATTGTGTTCCTTATGAAAGTTTAAGCCATAGAAATGGGAATTCCAAGTAAGGATTAAATATTGTATTAGTATTTAGTGATAGCATGAAAGATATGCAAAATCTGAAGGATAAGACATGGATTTTGAGACAAGTGGCTGCAATGAAAATTATAAAATGGAAGTCAGCTTAATCACTCCCACCCCCGCCACCTCATTACAAGGAAGAGGGCTTACTGAATATTCTATGAAACATATTCCATAAATCTAAACTCAAGTGATGGGACTGATCAAGAGTGTAACACTGGCAAGACTTTCTCACTTTTCCTTCTGAGTTGACTTTGGTAATCCTTGTAAATGCAAATTGGTCTTTCTTAAGACTGACATCATGACTGTGAGGAAATAACCTCAAACCTACTGGTGACTCAGGTAATATCTCATCACTAATCTGTTTTTTACTTTCCTTCACGTGTCTATATATGCCTGACAAGGAATAAGCTGTTGTGAGGTGAAAATGTTTTCCAGAACATTGTTTTCATTGTATCCTAAGTGCTGGAGTATTTCCATGAATATTATCCTGAATTGTGTTCCTTATGAAAGTTTAAGCCATAGAAATGGGAATTCCAAGTAAGGATTAAATATTGTATTAGTATTTAGTGATAGCATGAAAGATATGCAAAATCTGAAGGATAAGACATGGATTTTGAGACAAGTGGCTGCAATGAAAATTATAAAATGGAAGTCAGCTTAATCACTCCCACCCCCGCCACCTCATTACAAGGAAGAGGGCTTACTGAATATTCTATGAAACATATTCCATAAATCTAAACTCAAGTGATGGGACTGATCAAGAGTGTAACACTGGCAAGACTTTCTCACTTTTCCTTCTGAGTTGACTTTGGTAATCCTTGTAAATGCAAATTGGTCTTTCTTAAGACTGACATCATGACTGTGAGGAAATAACCTCAAACCTACTGGTGACTCAGGTAATATCTCATCACTAATCTGTTTTTTACTTTCCTTCAAGTTGTCTATATATGCCTGACAAAGAATAAGCTGTTGTGAGGTGAAAATGTTTTCCAGAACACATGGTTTTCTGAGACTCTAACTTCATTTATGGATCAGGGATGATTATGACAATGCTACAAATAAGACCTTTTGTAGTGTAATCATATAATCAGGTTATAATTATTTGAATGGAAAAAGAGAGACAGTAGACAATAACTAGGAGTTACAACTGGAGAGTTTGAAAACATATCAGATAATAGTGTTACGCAACGAAGTGAAGTGAAAGTCACTCAGTCATATCCAACTCTTTGAGACCCCATGGACTACAATCCATGGAATTCTCCAGGCCAGAATACTGGAGTGGGTAAACCTTCCCTTCTCCAGGGGATCTTCCCAACTCAAGGATCGAACCCAGGTCTCGCATATTGCAGGTGGGTTCTTTACCAGCTGAGCCACAAGAGAAGCCCAAGAATACTGGAGTTGGTAGCCTATCCCTTCTCCAGCAGATCTTCCAGACCCAGGAATCCAACTGGGATCTCCTGCATTGCAGGCAGATTCTTTACCAACTGAGCTCTCGGGGAAGCCAAATAGTGTAACATTACTATTAAATTTCTTGAGTGAGATATTAGTATAATTTTATTAGGACCATTAGGAGAATGTTCTTGTTTTTAAAAAGTGCATGTTTACGTACTTAGGATGAGTTGTAACTTTAAAAAAAAGTTTCTGCAACTTACTTTCAAACAGTTCAGCAAAATATAGATGATAGAAGAGAGAAAGCAGATACAGAAAAAAAATCAACAACTGGTGAATTTTGGTGAAGTTATATATGTGTTCATCATGCCATTCCCTGCATAGTCCTGTGATTTGAAAGTTTTAAAACAGAAAATTGGGACCTTGAACCTAGACAGCCTAGGCATAAGTCCTGCCTGGTCTGCCAACTGGGCAATTTCCTGAGCTTAATCTATCTTAGCTTCCTAAACTCTAAATAAGACTATAATATTGTAATGAAGTGTCTTCCTCCTAACATTGTTAGAGTATAACAGAGTCAGTATGTGCAGAATCTACAGCAGAGGTTGATATGCAGAGATCAACAGACATTGCCCATTGTTAAGAGTGCTGTCAGCTACCCTCTCCTCATGTTTTACTTCATTCTTCTCCCTGCATAGTTTCAGTCCTGAGACTATTACACACACACTGGTGGTTTGCTTTTTACCTTCTCTATAAAAAGATAAACTCTGAAAGGGTAGAGACTTTGTCTTCTGGTAACTGTGATAGCCCCAGAATCTGTAACACTGCCTATCCAAAAAACTCTCAATACACATTTGTGGGAAGTAAGAATGAAGTGACAAGTACATCTTATCTTGTGACATAACCTGTTCCTATAAGATAGGAAATAAATCCATAGATAATTTTTATATACTATTTTCTCATTAACTATCATCGTAAAAGAAATATATTCCTTATAACAACAATTAACTGGCCCCAAGATATCATAATATCTAACTTTAAACTATGGAAACCTTTTTTTAAAAAGTTGGTAATTTAAGAAAAACAGAAAAAAATAGCACTATTTGAAATTACATATCTTGTATAGAATAGTTCAGATCATTATTGAGCTTGGGAAAATAATAAACTACAGCAAAGCTGAAATAATAAGCTGAACTTACAGGACACCTCAGTTCTATCATCATAAACACTTTCAAATAACCTAGTAAATAAACCATCTTTCTCAACCAGGTGCCAATGTCCCTCGCAGAAGGTTAACACAGATGTAAGATGGTTTCCACATTTTGTGAAACCTTACTTTTCAAAATGAAAGGCTGGTGTGGACTGGAAAGAGACAGTGAAACGCAGTCAGCAAATGGGGAAGAGCTATTATCAGAGAAGAACCAGCAGTAAATGAAGTAAAGGGGGAGCTTGTTCACCTAAATACAAGGCCCTGGGAAATGGGCCTGTGACCTGTCTCCATAGCAAGGCTGAACCACGTGCACAGGTTGCTGATGCCCAGATTTCTGTATCTTGGCCTCCTGTGTGATGAGACATACTTGTATTTTAACAGAGATACTATCAACGGTTCACATAACTGGATGTTTTCTGCACAGTTTTGACGTGACATACTATATTATCAAATGTAAATTCCTGGATCAAAACTGTTTTGTTTTTTTCAGCTGAAGCAACACACTGCTGATTCATTTCGAGTTTTATCTGCTGTGCTCTTTTAACCTTTGAGTGATAAAGTGCTTCATCTTTAAGCACTACTCGATATATTTGTAGAGCTGCTGTTGTTTTTTTAGGTGCTCTAACTTCTGATGAACATTCTTCAGTGTATAGTAATAGTAAGTTGGCTATTTTTCAGAAATTGAAAAACATAGTTATAACATATTTTGAAAAATAACCAAGATGAGAGGGACAGCATCCATAGGGCTATCTCCCTTATGGACGTCCATCTCTAACAGGTCTGATTCATTTCAGTTTTATCTGCTGTGCTCTTTTAACCTTTGAGTGATAAAGTGCTTCATCTTTAAGCACTACTCAATATATTTGTAGAGCTGCTGTTGTTTTTTTAGGTGCTCTAACTTCTGATGAACATTCTTCAGTGTATAGTAATAGTAAGTTGGCTATTTTTCAGAAATTGAAAAACATAGTTATAACATATTTTGAAAAATAACCAAGATGAGAGGGACAGCATCCATAGGGCTATCTCCCTTATGGACGTCCATCTCTAACAGGAGAGAATGAGCAGGCAGAAATAGAGAACTTTAAAATTTTTTTAAAGCATCTTTTCCTTTTAGTTAAAGTTCTTAAAGAGTAAAATTGGTGCCCTCTTACTCTTAGGCAATGAATATTTATCTATCATCCTACCTTTATTTACACTTAGTGGTTTACTGTTCTCCCCACCTCTTTTCTTCTAGAATTTCACTGTAGAAAGACTTACAAACTTAAATGAAATCAGAGGCCCACTGTTTTCCAATTAGGATAAGGTGAAGTAACCAGCTTGATTTAGGAAAGCAAAATTCCCACAGTTGCTGGAAAGCAGGTGGGTGTGTAAAGACCCAGTGCTGACAACGTTCAGAAACCAGAATTATTGGCAGTAAACTGTCAGACCTCCAAATCTGCTGACTCATAGTCAAAGGCCCTCTATGAATTACACATCTCAGTGCTATCCCTGGAAGAGTGACACCAAAAGATAAAAACACTGATTCAAAACAACAATGTGAGCAATTGCTTTCTGGTATTTTTGACAAAAAATAAAAATAAAAAAATAAGAAATAAGATACAATTCTCTAAAATGAGAGAAAGTAAATATTCAGTGCCTATTTGTGCAACATATACTTTTTCAAGGTAAAAGACCTGGCTAGTTATTTCCTATGAGAGCCTAGAAGTCTGTCTATTATTTAGAAGTCTGGGTAGAGTTTCTGCATCAATACCTTAGAATAAATTTGCAAAACTAGGGAAAATGCACAAGAATAATTAATATTAAAATAAAAAAAAATTTTTAAAGAAAAAAACAAGAGCATCTTAACAGTCAAAATCCTTTTCATGCAAGACTGAGGAGATTCAAAGTAGTGGGCCAAAGAGAAACATGACACAAATAATAGAAAATTCTCTAGAAATGAACTTAGTACAAAGCCTCAGCAAAAGCTCCAGAGTTCTGTTATCAGCATATGCTCTGTAGCATTGAATGATGCAACTGCTAATAAATAATTATCACTTCTCAAATGTATAATATACCTTTAATAAACTACTTCTTATAGAATTTCACACCATGTTATTGGCATCATCTCATTTATCTTTCTGTTAATAATGAAAAACAACTGATATCTCCACATAGTAGATACTTTGATCCTAAGATCAAAGGAATAAAAATGAATGTTGCAAATTAGGGTAATTAATTCACTAGGTCACTAGTAGAATTTGAACACATAATTTTACCTTCTAGTTTAGTGTTCCACTAAGGGCAAGAAATGTAATATATCTAATTGCTTTGGGTTCTGGGGAAAAGGGTGAAATGGAAACGTGATGCATTATACTGTTGGTTTTCATATTTACTTATTACATCCTACACATATCTTAAGTACACCCATGTCATCAATGTTCTCCTAGGAGGTAAATGAAGTCAATTAAGCTGTTAAGCTCCCTTAATTACCTACAATGCTTTTAAATGTACACACACATTAGATATTGATGCTAACAAGTTTATCATATTTAATAAATTACCTCTTCTAACACATTCCATAGTTCCTCATCTGTATGCTTATTAAAGGGATCCAGATTTTTCCGCATTGTGCCAGTGAACACAAAAGGGTCCTAAATACAACAAAATAGAGAACGTTATTACTGCAGTCTCTTTTCATTACATTCTAATTTTTAGAGAACAGATTTAAAATGAAAAAAAACCACAAACTTTATTACAATCTTTAATAATAAGGTTGCAAATCAGTTCAATTCAGTTCAATCACTCAGTCATATCCAACTGTTTGTGAAACCATCAGTTCAGTTCAGTCGCTCGGTCGTGTCTGACTCTTTGCAACCCCATGAATTGCAGTATGCCAGGGCTCCCTGTCCATCACCATCTCCTGTAGTTCACTCGGACTCATGTTCATCGAGTCCGTGATGCCATCCAGCCATCTCATTCTGTGTGGTCCCCTTCTCCCCCTGCCCCCAATCCATCCCAGCATCAGAGTCTTTTCCAATGAGTCAACTCTTCGCATGAAGTGGCCAAAGTACTGGAGTTTCAGCTTTAGCAGAATTCCTTCCAAAGAAATCCCAGGGTTGATCTTTAGAATGGACTGCTTGGATCTCCTTGCAGACCAAGGGACTCTCAAGAGTCTTCTCCAACACCACAGTTCAAAAGCATCAATTCTTCAGCGCTCAGCCTTCTTCACAGTCCAACTCTCACATCCATACATGACCACAGGAAAAACCATAGCCTTGACTAGATGGACCTTAGTCAGCAAAGTAATGTCTCTGCTTTTGAATATACTATCTAGGTTGGTCATAGGCTTTCTTCCAAGGACTAAGTGTCTTTTAATTTCATGGCTGCAGTCACCATCTACAAGCAGGAGGGCCTAGAGGAGCTATCCAACATTGAACGTCAGGAACGGCGGCTGTGCTTTGCTGGAGTAGCTGTGAGTATATACCCCACACTCAAGGTAAAAGAAACTCAAGTAGGATGGTAGGTGTTGCAAGCAGGCATCAGAGGGCAGACACACTAAAACCATACTCACAGAAAACTAGTCATTCTAACCACACTAGGACCACAGCCTTTTCTAACTCAGTGAAACCAAGCCATGCCTGCAGGGCAACCCAAGATGAGCGGGTCATGGTGGAGAGGTCTTAGTGTCTTTTAATTTCATGGCAGAAGTCACCATCTGCAGTGATTTTGGAGGCCCCAAAAATAAAGTCTGACACTGTTTGCACTGTTTCCCCATCTATTTCCCATGAAGTGATGGGACCGGATGCCATGATCTTCGTTTTCTGAATGTTGAGCTTTAAGTCAACTTTTTCACTCTCCTCTTTCACTTTCATCAAGAGGCTTTTCAGCTCCTCTTCACCTTCTGCCATAAGGGTGGTGTCATCTGCATATCTGAGGTTATTGATATTTCTCCTGGCAATCTTGATTCCAGCTTGTGTTTCTTCTAGCCCAGCGTGTCTCATGATGTACTTTGTGTATGGGCTTAGTTGCTCTTCAGCATGTGGGATCTTCCTGGACTAAGGACTGAACCCAAGTCTCCTGCACAGGCAGGAGAATTCTTTTACCACTGAGCTACCAGGGAAACCCTGCTAATTGTAATTGGAAAATCAGCAAACCAAAGGCCTAGGCCTGACAAGAACTGGGCAGGGCCTAGGAGTTTACCCTGTTTGCAGGCTATGTAACTTTTTCATAGATGCTGTCACAAGACAAAGGACTCCCGGGCCAAAGGCAGAGGACTTCATTCCTCTGGGCAGAAGCTGCAGTCGGAGTTCCATGTTCATGTGTACTGGCTCTTCACGTTTCCCAAGTCCATAGGGTTCTAAAAAGGGGCCCAGGCTGGACCTTGCATAGGCAGGGGGCTGGGTTACAGAGAGGAACACTTCGCTTGGGGGACTCCTCATGGTCATAGTAATGGAAGGAAGCAAGCTTGCCCTTGGCCCAGGGGGAGGGATTCCTTCATCCTGTAAGGTGGCTTACTGCACATACAGCTCTAAGAAATAGCCTGGATAATAACGAATCAGCACCTGGTAACCTTGGCCTGCCCTATATGGATGTGCAGGAGGCTCAGGGCCCTGGATCACCTCTCCCCACTGTGCCTCAATTTACTCATTCAACATATCCATTCAAATTTATTGTCACCTTCTTTGTATTTGGCACTAAAATACAGTTGACCCTTGAACAGGGGTGTGAACTGCACAGGTACACTTAGACACAGATTTTTTTTTATATATAACTACCTCTTACAGTACCATTCAACCAAGCAGTTGTTTGAATCAGTGAATGTAGAATTCCAGATAGGAGGACTGATTATAAAATTGTAGGTAGATTTTCCACAGCACAGCACCCCTAATCCCCAGCTCCAGGGTCAACTGTAGATGTTCAGGATACAGTGGTGAATATATTTCCTGCCTAAGAAGAGTTGGGCTTTCCTGGTGGCTCAGACAGTAAAGAATCCTCCTACAGTGTGTGAGACCAGGGTTCTATCCCTGAGTCAGGAAGACGCCCTGGAGAAAGGAATGGCAACCCACTCCACTATTCTTGCCTGGTGAATTCCATGGGCAGAGGAGCCTGGTAGGCTACTGTCAATGGGTTGTAAAGAGCTGGACACCACTGAGCAACTAACAAATACTTTCACTTTTCTTTCAAAAAGAGCTTACATAGTAGGGAGGCAGATATCAAAAAGGAATTAAATAAATAACCTGATTTCCATGAACTGTTATGAAGACAAATAAAACAGAAGAGTGGGACAGAGTTGCCTTTAGATAGAGTGATGGATTGTAGATCCAATGATCAGGGATGGTCTGAGATGGTAACACTGGACCAGAGACCAGAAGGAAATAAGCAAATGAGCCACATGACTACCTGAGGGAAGAGTATCCCAGAGACCAGCATACCCACACCCCGAAGCACTGGGAATGGGATGTGCTTGTCACTTTCAAGGAACAAGAGCCAGGGTGTCTGGAGTGTGGTGAGCAGGGGAGAATAGTCAGAGATGAGAGTAGGAAAGCCCAAGAGACAATGCAGTTTTGTAATGAAGACAATATAGCTTTTTAAAATGACAAACAGACTTTTCACATGAAACAATTTATAAAAAAAAAAAAAAAAAAAAAACAGGGTGGGAGCTGGGAAAAAGGCCCAAGAGGGATGGAACATATGTATATCTGTGGTTGATCCATGTTGATGTGTGGCAGAAACCAACACAATATTGCAATTATCCTTCAATTAAATAATTTTTAAATAGATAGAAAAAAATAAAAGAGTTTAATAAAAAACCATCAAACTGAACTCCCAGTCCAGTGTATGAAGGGCTGCTTGGCATCAAGGACAGATGTGGGAGGGGATCAGAAGAGCTGAGCCTTGCCCCCACCATCAGTTAACAGGCAACAAACCTCTCACTGTTTCTCCATCTACAAGTGGGTAAGATCAAGTGAAATAAAAGGTGTGAATGTACTTTGTGGCTACTAATACTTGAGAGAGTACCACTGTAAAAACACAATCTGTGTCAAAAGGTCATGAGAAAATGGAATTTTCTTGTGAAATAGAAATAGATATTTAAAATAGTAGCATCAGTCATCATTTACTGAACTGTTGGTAAACTATTAAACTATAGTTTTATAATAATCTCATGCACTGGAGAAGGAAACGGCAACCCACTCCAGTGTTCTTGCCTGGAGAATCCCAGGGACGGGGGAGCCTAGTGGGCTGACGTCTATGGGGTTGCACAGAGTCGGGACAGGACTGAAGCAACTTTGCAGCAGCAGCATGACAGATATAATTATCTGTGGGGCCCTAAATGGGAAACCTTAAAAAGAAAGGGGTCTAGCTTTGTGGTGGGAAACTAAGATGGTGCCTGGCGGAAGAGATGGGGGCGTGGTCTATGTTTGTCAAAGTTTTTGAGTGGCTCTCTTGATTTCCGTGCACGTGGACAGCGTGTGATCACCACAGACTCTTGTTATACTGAAGGCACATTATGATTTGACCTTTAACATGATTGGTGCAACTATGGAAAGTCCCTCGCAAAACCCTCCCTGCTTGCCTATATAAGCCAGGAGCTTGCAGTACTAAAGCGGAACTGCTTAGAGGGAACCCTGTCTCTCACTCGGACAGGGGCTGGGTTGGTGGACAGCAGGCTCACCTCTCCTCGGGGACCCTCGGCTTTGCTGAGGAAAGTTCCACTGCCTCTCTCTTTCTGCAGAGTGGCCCCCGCAATTATCCTCATTTTTTTAAAATGAGAAAACGGTCTCAGAAAGCTTAAGTTGCTCAAGTCTCTGACCTAATACATGGAACAACATTTTTTAAAAAAAGTAACTATGAAGAGAGTATTTATAGCAACATGAAAAATATTAAGAAAAATCTGCAAAATAAAAAATTGATTTTAGGCAGGAAAAATGTGTGTGGATAGAGGCAAAGAACGGAAAAAAAAAAAAAAGCATGCCCTGCATCTGACTGGGGCAAGATGAATACTTTTACATTTTTGATATTTTTTGCTATTGTTAGAATGTCTGCCCAATAAGAGAGGGAGAAAATTCTTGTGAAACTATTTCAAAGACTAGTCACCATTTCTTTCTAAAGGATGGTGTTTGTCATGTCAATTTTCTCAACACCATCCTAAATCCAGCTTTTTCCACATTTCATGCAAACCCTGCTCCTCGACATGTACACCTGCTTGTCCATCTCCTGGTGGCTTGGCCCCAGCTACTCACATTCTGGCCAGGTCCCATCCTCCATTTATCTCTGTGCAACACTGAAATGCCTTCCTAACAATTCAGTAATCCTAAGGGCTTCTCCCACTACAGCATCCCCCCCTCTGTGATCCCTGAACAGTTCATCAATTTCCAATACTTTTTATCAACCACTTGACCATTATGCCTGAAAGCCCACATATTTTAACTCTGACTCCTTTGCCTGGAGTGAGTCTGTGTGTGTTAGCAAGAACAGTCCCACACAGGATGGAGAGCAAACGTCCCCAGTTTTTGAATGGATAAGGAAAGAAGAGCAAAGACATTCTTGCTGTCCTCGATCCCCAGAGATTTCTCCAGATGCCAGGGGTGGGATGCTCAGAGGCCCAGGGAGGAACCCCCATCACCCACTGCAGCTTAGGGCATTTTTCCACAGAGAGCCCCTTCTGGGGAGCCTGCTCAGCCTGAGGCTAGGTGTTACAAGAAACCAAGCTGACAAGAGATGGGGCAGTCTGGGCTCTGTGTTCTTTACATTTCTATTCTCCCAGGAATAGGCTATAAGGCAGCTTTAAGTTGATTGCATTATTATTGAACTATTTGTTAAAGTGTAAGAGACTGAAAACGGGCCTGGCGGGGCGGGTTAAGGGAACTTCATTTCCCATTGGTTTCCACCTTTGTCCAGGGGAATATAAAGGGATGTCCTGGGAAAACAAAATATAACTCCATCTTCACCCTGGATGTGAAGAACTGGAAGACATGCACCAGCATCAGGAACTTTGGCAACTGCAAAGGGAGGGCAGGGTAGAAATCGAGTAAACAGGGACGAGGTGGTGGACACGCCCTTATCAGGGCCTGGGCCAAACAGCTTAGAAGCTTTTTGAGTTCTTTCTCTGTAGAGCAAGAGAGAACTTCCCTAGGCAGCACGAATCTTCAGAGGGGCAGAAGTGTAGTATGGGAAGCCGCAGGCAGGATGGAGCCGGGTCGAGGAGCTTCCACTTTGACTTACCTAACACCCGTGTCTCCTAGTTCACAAACACGTAGGATGGAGATCGAGGAAAGCAGAACCTCTCTGTCCCAGAGAGGGCGGGTCCCTCTGTTTCCATATGTCAAACTGTCCCTCAGGCAGTCCCACGGTCTGGCTGCGGAATTCCTAGGCTACTGTGAACCTTCTTTGGGGACTCCTGCGTTAGGGCTCTCCGCGCAGAGGGGAGAGAGGACCCACGAGACAGCCTGAAGACCCTGCTCCAATCGGCTGCTTCTCCTGACCACGCCGCCCACGCCCACCCCGGGTGCAGCTCTGCTCAGGGGAGCCCGGCTCGGAGTCGCGGGCCACTCTCCAAACCCACTCTGCGCGGACACTCGCCACGCCCTCAGATTCCCAGCCCTGTGACAGTCCGCTGCCCTGGGAACAGCGAGGCAAGGCAGGAGGGCCTGGCGCAGGGACTAAGGTGGAGAAGTTGGACTCCTGAGGGGGCCCACTTCTTTCTCCACTGGAAAAGAGACCACGAGGACTCAAAGGCGAGGTGCCAGAGGGGCGGGGAGCTGCGCCCAATGAGGGACCAGAGTAGGGCGAACTGGACTCCTCTCTGCCCTCCGCATCACGCAAGGCCCCCTTCCACGCCCTCACTCGCCGCGTCCACCCCGAGCCCAGGGCGCGCTTGCGTCCCCGCGGGGGAGCCGGGATGCCGCGCGCTATGGAAGCTGCTAACCTCTCGGTGGCCTCCACCGGCGTCGCCCTTCGCCTGGGACCCGAAGCCTTCAGCAGTAGCCCAAACCCAAGCGAGGTCGTCGGATCGACCCCAGGTGGTGCGGCCCCTCCGGGCCGAGAACCGCCTTTCTCCGTCTTCTCGGTGCTGGTAGTGACGCTGCTGGTGCTGCTGATAGCGGCCACGTTCCTATGGAACCTGCTGGTTCTGGTCACCATCCTGCGGGTCCGCGCCTTTCACCGTGTGCCGCATAACTTGGTGGCCTCGACGGCCGTGTCGGACGTGCTAGTGGCAGCGCTGGTAATGCCCCTGAGCCTGGTGAGCGAGCTGTCCGCGGGGCGACGGTGGCTGCTGGGCCGGAGTCTATGCCACGTGTGGATCTCCTTCGACGTGATGTGCTGCACCGCCAGCATTTGGAACGTGGCGGCCATCGCCCTGGACCGCTACTGGACTATCACGCGCCACCTGCAGTACACTCTGCGAACCCGCCGCCGCGCCTCGATGCTCATGATCGCGCTCACCTGGGCGCTCTCCGCTCTCATCGCCCTCGCACCACTGCTCTTCGGCTGGGGCGAGGCGTACGACGCTCGACTCCAACGCTGCCAGGTGAGCCAGGAACCCTCCTACGCCGTCTTCTCCACCTGCGGCGCCTTCTACCTACCGCTTGGCGTGGTGCTGTTTGTCTATTGGAAGATATATAAGGCGGCCAAGTTTCGCTTCGGTCGCCGCTGCAGGGCTGTGCTGCCCTTGCCCTCCACCGTGCAGGTGAGGCGCGGGTTGGGGAATGGGGATTTGGGAAAGGGGTCGCTGAGAGACGAGAAGCCTGGCGAAAGGGAGAGCTGGAGGTGCAAGTTTGCACACTTGGCGCAAGCTTTTCAGGTTGGCCACCCGGAGCGCACACGGAGTTTGCCATCTGCTCTGCTGCAGCGCACGCGGAGGAGCTCAGCACTAGCGCCTGGCGTGCACACGAAGGGTTCTTGCGTAGATGGTGCGCGGCGCGGGGGGCGGTGGGGGGAGTTTCAGCACCTGCCCACTAGGACTGGAGCTGGAGAGGGCACCGGCACCACGTGGCTGAGAGGGGCGGCAGGAGCAGTGTTGCTCGGTAGCATTGAGCTCGCGGCGATCCACTGTGCCCTCCATTGCTTTTCCCCTGGAGCTGTTGTGTCCGTGGGAGTCCTCAGTCGCCAGTTTCCTAGCCGCGGCTAGACCAGGCGTGACTGCAAGGGGCTGGAAAGTCGTCCTGTCGTTGAACCTTCTGTGCCCATTCGCCCCGTATTTTTATCTCCACTGCACCCTCATTCACCCCTGCAGTCCCGAGACTATTCACTCTATTGGCCAGCTTCCTGCCAAAGGGAAAGGGAGGATAAAAAAAGAATCCAAGGATCACTTTTCTTTCTTTCACTGTCTCAGCCTCAGAGCTATCCTTTAGTGACTTTGGCAAGAGAAAGCTCAGGACATTGGGGCAGTTACTTAATCTCTGTGGGCGTTGTTTCCTCCTCTTTAGACTGGTTAACTCCTTCGTAATAGGGCTCTTGGCTTACCTGAGATAAAGAATGCAGACACCTGGCACAGTTCCTGGCAAACAGGGGTGGAGGGTCGCAGAGCTGCCTGCAGCGAGGGGATCCTCAGGGCCAGGGCGTTGCCGGCAGTCTACAATGGGCGCCGGAAACGAATGAATGAATGAGAGGGAGGAACCTGCATTTGGCAGAACTTCTCTCCACTGTCTTTAGAATGGTGCCTTTTTGTTTGTTGTTTAGTCTGTAATTCCTGTCAGACTCTTGAGACTCCATGGACTGTAGCCCGCCAGGCTCCTCTGTCCGTGGGATTCTCCAGGCAAGAATACTGGAGTGGACTGCCTTTTCATCCTCCAGGGGATCGTCCCCACCTAGGGATCGAACTTGCACCTCCAGCTTGGCAGGTAGATTCTTTACCGCTGAGCCACTTGGGAAGCCTCTCTGCCTTTTGGCCAAACCCTAATAGACCCTAGCTCCCCCCTCTTCCGGGAAGCCTCGAACTTTCCTTTTGGGTGGGTGTGGGCTTCAAGCTCGGCACCACGTGGCTGAGAGGGGCGGCAGGAGCAGTGTTGCTCGGTAGCATTGAGCTCGCGGCGATCCACTGTGCCCTCCATTGCTTTTCCCCTGGAGCTGTTGTGTCCGTGGGAGTCCTCAGTCGCCAGTTTCCTAGCCGCGGCTAGACCAGGCGTGACTGCAAGGGGCTGGAAAGTCGTCCTGTCGTTGAACCTTCTGTGCCCATTCGCCCCGTATTTTTATCTCCACTGCACCCTCATTCACCCCTGCAGTCCCGAGACTATTCACTCTATTGGCCAGCTTCCTGCCAAAGGGAAAGGGAGGATAAAAAAAGAATCCAAGGATCACTTTTCTTTCTTTCACTGTCTCAGCCTCAGAGCTATCCTTTAGTGACTTTGGCAAGAGAAAGCTCAGGACATTGGGGCAGTTACTTAATCTCTGTGGGCGTTGTTTCCTCCTCTTTAGACTGGTTAACTCCTTCGTAATAGGGCTCTTGGCTTACCTGAGATAAAGAATGCAGACACCTGGCACAGTTCCTGGCAAACAGGGGTGGAGGGTCGCAGAGCTGCCTGCAGCGAGGGGATCCTCAGGGCCAGGGCGTTGCCGGCAGTCTACAATGGGCGCCGGAAACGAATGAATGAATGAGAGGGAGGAACCTGCATTTGGCAGAACTTCTCTCCACTGTCTTTAGAATGGGGCCTTTTTGTTTGTTGTTTAGTCTGTAATTCCTGTCAGACTCTTGAGACTCCATGGACTGTAGCCCGCCAGGCTCCTCTGTCCGTGGGATTCTCCAGGCAAGAATACTGGAGTGGACTGCCTTTTCATCCTCCAGGGGATCGTCCCCACCTAGGGATCGAACTTGCACCTCCAGCTTGGCAGGTAGATTCTTTACCGCTGAGCCACTTGGGAAGCCTCTCTGCCTTTTGGCCAAACCCTAATAGACCCTAGCTCCCCCCTCTTCCGGGAAGCCTCGAACTTTCCTTTTGGGTGGGTGTGGGCTTCAAGCCCTCAGTCCTGGAGAATAATAGGAATCATTGCCTCTTTCCTAATACAATGTATGGACCAGGGGAAGGAGACATGAGGAGGGAAAGAAAAAGGGTAAGTTTTTTTGCTGTTAGCTTTGTTTTAATTTTGTAAGTTAACTCAGATGCTTAGGTTATTCAAATGTGAGTATTTTTAAAAGCAGGCATCTCCCGCCTACCGCCCCCGCCCCCAACACCCTTCATGAAATGGCAGAGGAGTTTGGTAGGATAAAACGGGAATGTCAAGTCTATAATTGGAAAGTGTTGTTAGGGGAGAGCTTTATTCAGAATTAATGATGTCCTTTGAAAGGTCTCTTGGAAATGCCTGGGGTGATTATCCTTTTTCTATCTGATTGCCAAGGCAGGGCAGACTTTTACTAGCTACATCGATCCAGGGTGCACCCAGAGAAATCATGGTGAAATGGATGCCAGAAAGGCTTGCCACGCCTGAGTTTAGTGTTCATTTTTGACAGACCCTGTTCAAGCAATTGATAACAAAGCAGATGTGCCTGAATGCTGAGGGACCTGGACAATCAGGATGGTTACTGGTAGGGGGAAAGTTCTCTGGGAGGCAGGGCAGCCTAGTGATTTAGCCACCTGCCAGCAATGAACTTCTTTCACATTTTGGGCTGCAAGCTTGCTCCTCTAAGCACTGGTCTAAGTCATGGCTAAGAGTCTTGTATCAGATGATGCTGTAGATGAGACGGGTTCCAGAACATCCTGCTTCTTTAGGCTCCAGCAAGCCATCACTCAAACTCCGGGTAATGTTGCAGAGTCAGCAGTTGCAAGCTTGTTGACCACACCTGAACAGAAATTTTAACGTGCCAGAAATACATTAATTCTAATGTGCCAGAAATACTCTCTCTGTGCCTTCCCCCACCTGCTTTATAAAGCAATTTTATTGGAGGATAGTTGCTTTACGATGGTATGTTGGTTTCTGCTGTACAACAACATGAATCAGCCATAAGTATATATACATCCCCTCTCTCTTTTAGCCTCCTTTCCACCCCTCTCCTTCCATCCCACCCTTCTAGGTCATCACAGAGGTGGGTCTGGGCTCCCTGTGTTATACAGCAGCTTCTCACTGGCTCTCTGTTTCACACATGCTAGTGCATATATGTCAATGCCACTGTCTCGTTTATCCCATCCTCTCCTTCCACCCCTGTGTCCGTAAGACCATCCTCTACATCTGCGTTGCTATTCTTGCCCTGCAAATAGGTTCATCAGGACCATTTTCTAGATTCCATATATATGCATTAACATGTGATATTTGTTTTTCTCTTCCTGACTTATTTCACTCTATATAACCTGCTTTTCTCTGCATTCCAGGGGAAATGAGTAGAGCTGAAGTTAGGTCGTGCAAAATGTCTTCATTGCTTTCTGTGGGTGATGGGAGCACTTAGGAAGGCCGAAGGCCTCTGGTCATGAGGTTGTGGACACCCTTCACCTTTTCCAGGATGCTGTGACTAGGTTCCCAACACTAAAATAGGATCAGGGAGGGACCTGCAATCATGCCTCGAATTTTGAAAGCAAACATGGAAAGAGATGCTGAAAGAGTGAGTTCCCTCTTCCAGGCACGGTGACCTTTACCTTCTTCCTCTTATTTAATCCTCAGGCTCCAGACTCATTGGCAATACACTATTTCTCAGGATAAGCTAAGATACACTGAGTAACACAGAATCCCCAGTTTCACTCAAAGTTCAGTGTAAGTGGTGGCCCTCCCCCTCTCTGCTCTTCTCCAGGCAGTAACTTGTGGATCCAGGCCCCTTGTCATCTTGAAGTATGCTGTCTTGAACATGTGGTTTCTGAGGTTGCTGTGGAAGAGGAAGTGAGACCTGGAAATACAGTAGCTTTTTGCCTTACCCAGAAGAGTCCCTTCTGTTTGCAGTCCGTTGGCCAGACACTGGCTGTGAAGTCTAGGGGAACCTATGGCTCTTTGTTGAGAATTAACCATCTTTGCCTCACAGCTCTCATTTTTGTTGTTGCTCAGTCTTTAAGTCATGTCCTACTCTTTGTGACTCCATGGACTGTAGCATGCCAGGCTTCCCTGTCCTTCACTATCTCTCAGAGCTTGCTCAAACTCATGTCCATTGAGTTTGTGATGCCATCCAACCATGACAGAGGATGGTCTGTCACCGCCTTCTCCTCCTGCCCTCAATCTTTCCCAGCATCAGGATCGTTTCCAATGAGTCAGCTCTTCATATCAGGTGACCAAAGTACTGGAGCTTCAGCTTCAGCACCAGTCCTTCCAGTGAACATTCAGAGTTGATTTCCTTTAGGATGGACTGGTTTGATCTCTTTGTAGTCCAAGTGACTCTCAAGAGCCTTCTCCAGCACCACAGTTCAGATGATTCAATTCTGGTGCCATAAAGTGAGTTCATCCATGACCTCACAATTACTGGGTGGAGAAGCTAAAGTCTGTCCTGGATCTATCAATAAAACCACTGTTCTTTTCATCCCTTTTTCATTTTGCTGTGCTCTCTCCAGGAATTTAATTTCTGAGCACTGTCACAAGCATCTAGAACTTAATGGGAGTGAGACAGTCATATCCTAGTCAAGGTGGGTCATGGGGATGTCAACTGCAAAAACCAAATACAACCTAAAAGTTGAGAATTATGTTTTCTTTGGCAGACTTTTGAGAACTTCATCCTGGAAGACAGGTTCTCAGATAGCTCTGAGGTACCCATTGTGTCATCTTGTTGCAACCCCATGTGCTGTAGCCTACCAGGCTCCTCTGTTCTTAGGGTTCTCGGCTCATAGGCAAGAATACTGGAGTGGGTCGCCATTTCCTTCTCCAGGCGATCTTCCTGACACACGGATCCAACCTGTGTCTCCTGCATTGGCAGGTGGATTTGATATCTCCTGAGCCACTGCAGAAGCCCATCAATAGGGAGCAGCATCTCAAAACTGAACTCCTTTGTAGGACAGATGGACACAAGTGAATACAGAGGCACCACCCGCTTCTCTCTGGAGGGAGGGTTAATTCCCACCTGCATCCTTTTTCCCACCTCATAGATGGGACACCAGGATATAGTATATTCTGCTGTCCCTAATGCATCCTCCATGGGTTATAATTCATTCCTACTATCCTATACTCTTTACTGCTTAGAAGAGGAAAAAAGCAAAGTCAATAGAGATTGTTTGGTTTTAAAAATGCAACATCAAACATATTGTTTGTTTTAATTGTCTGATAGCTGTGCTTGATACCAGGGCATGCTTATTTATTAGGCTTAGTGGGTACATCATCGAGAGCCTCCATGCTTTTAGGGGCCCATGGAAATGGTTTAATTTCTTTTAGAGGGAAAGTGAATATAATAGTAATGAATGTGTAATAATAAGTTCAGCCTTGATTATATTAGTCTTTATAATAATATGATCATAAAATATAATTTTTAATATTTTTTAATGGAAGAAGGGCCCACAGAGGCATGGATGCCTCAGGCTGAAGAAGGTTATAATGCAGCCTTGGTTGATACCGTCTTTCATTCACTCAATCAATAAACATGTGCTAGGAGACAGTGTGCACAGTGGTTGAGAACTTGGGATTTGGAAACAAGGAGACCTGGATTTCAATTCTTTTTGTGCCACTTATTAACTCTCTAGACAAGTGAGTTCAGCTACATCTGTATTTCCCTGTAGGTAAAACAGAAATATTGCTTCTGCCTCTTAACATTCTTGTGAAGAGTAGATGAGATAACAGTGTATATGGAGTAACTAAAATAGTAAACCCTGAATGATGACCACTGTACTATTTTTTGCAATTTTTCTTATAAGTTAAACTAACTTATGTTATAAATAATATTATTATTTTATACTCTTTCTGCTGTTACTCACCATTATAGGTGGGTTATTTATTTCGTAACAATTACCCCTATCTTTAGTGTCTTAAAACAACAAACGTGTGTGAACTCATTTCTGTGGGTCTGGCATTGGGAGCAGCTTGGCTGGGTGGGCTGGTCCAAGGTCTTTTGTGGTTGTAGCTGTGGCTCACACGGCTGTTAGTGGGAGGTCTCTAATGGGCTGCTTGCGTGTCACCCCCAACACGGTAGCTCTAGTCGGAGAGTGAGGCAAGGGGGAAACTGCAATGCCTTTTATGATCTGTCTCAGAAGCTACATTTCCTCACTTCCCTTAAAATCTATTCATTAGAAGTGAGTCACTAACTCCACCCCACCCTCAAGAGAAGGCGAATTAGGCTCCACTTTTGGGAGATGAGTGAATGAACCTGTGAATTCTAAAATCACCACAAAAGGCCACGCAGATGGTATTCAAGGTTATTTGGCTTGTACTGACCTGTGCATCAGGCAACATGGTAGCCTCCGAGGTTTCATAGAAGTGGTCTCTGCTCTCCAGGGATTCATGTTAGTAAACTACAATTACAGAATTATAAATGGGATAAAGTCTTAAAAATTGTTTTACTTTTTTGTCTGTGCTAGGTCTTCGATGCTGCACGAGGTCTTTCTCTAGCTGTAGCAAGTGAGAGCTGCTCTCTCGTTGTGGTGTGCGGTCTTAATGAAGTGGCTCTTCTTGTGGACCACAGGCCCTTGGGCACACAGGCTTCAAAAGTTGTAACTTGCGGACTCTAGAGCTTGGGCTCAGTAACTGTGACACTCAGGCTTAGTTGTCCCGCAGCATGTAGGATCTTCCTGGACCAGGAATTGAACTTGTGCCCTTGCTTTGGCGGCAGATTCTTAACCACTGGATCACCAGAGAAGTCTGCGATAATGTCTTACAGGTGTTCCATCCAGAGTACAGTGGTCTTGAAAGACTGACAGTATTTGGGAAAGCACTTTGTAACCTGGTAAAGGTCAAAATAAATGTGTAGTATTGAACTATCGGGTTTGTGACGACTTGGACCTGAATTTTAGGTTATGTCATATTACAAAATGTTTGTCTCTCCAAAGTAATCCTCCACATTAGATTTGTGTTGTAAGCATACAGTATATAGGCCCTAAGTTACCTAAAAACTATACCGAACACTTGATGTTTTTGTCACATCTTCAGTGTTTAGTTGTCATTTGTTCCACCCCAAAGACTAAGGGGCTGTTGGTCTTGTGGACCTAGCCACATGTGGGACCAGAGTTCAGTCAGAGCTAAGCTCTGGGAAGAGGATGGTGGAAAATCACCACCTTCATTCTGATTCCATCTATTAAAAGAAATATGACTCAAACCAGTCCTATGCCAGCATGCAAGACTATTTTAACTTTAAAAAGTAAATTTTATTCATCAAATTGTAAGGTTATTTTAACTTTAGAAAAGTAAAGTATATTCATCAAATTATATGGTAACAATACATCTGGCTTATCATTTGATTCTTTTAAGACTGATACCTAATTGTCTGAGAGTTTCCAGAACTACTTGCGTGGACAAAGGAACATTTTCTCTAGAATTTTTAGAAATATCCCTGGCTTTCTCCTCTCTATAAACTTCTTCCTGTTCTCTTCCATCATTACATTCATTCTGCCTCTTTACCTCTGCTTCCATTTCTCTTTTCCCTGGTTGGATTGTTGGGGAAAGTGCAGGGGAGAGGAAGGGGGATGTAGACAAAGTATGGTGCAGGGATCAGGTGTCTTCCCCAGTGACCTTGCAACAAGCTACTTCTTAAATCCTTGTAGTTCTGGGAAAAGATTAAGTTTCTCGGTACAAGAATGAGATTCAAATTCCATGGTTATTAACCCTTTCATGGGTCACAGAATTCCTTGAAATTAAAGAAGGCTTTGGACTTGCTGCTCAGAAAGGCTTGTAGGCACCTGCTTGCCCAATGAGCCTAGGGCACTGCCTGAAGCCTCTTTGGAGGGTGACCCTCAGTCTTGCCTCCCGCCCACTTTTTGGAAGAATGGAGCCCACAGTGCATAGGAACTGGGACTCTCCACAGCACGGCAGTGGTTGTCAGGGGAGCCATGGCCCCCTATGCAGTCATATCAGGACACTGAGGCTGGAAAATGCCTGTGCAAAAGGCAAAACTTTCCTTCTCTTCATTACACCCTCCTTCTATGCCAAGACTCTCTGGCCTGGGAGTCTGGGGGCTTCAAGGTAAGAACTCTAACAGAGGACCTTCCATTGGCCTCTACCCGTAAAAGAGCGTGACTAGATCAGATGATATTAGAACAGAACAAATGTTGTGTGATTTTAAGTAACACACTTGATTACAGTTTCCCTTTCTCAGTATTGACTCCAGTGAGTCCTTAGCCATCCCAGGGTAATTAAGCACCCCCCCACTACCAAATTCATATTTTCCAAATGTAATAATAATAGCGATTATCCTTTATGTTATGATCATACCCTAGTTTAGCATAACTGTTCTTTGTGGTGTATGTAATTACACTCAAGGGAAAGGTAGTTTTTTTTTCAAGCCCAGCAGTGCTCTGCTTTATTACTCTGTTTTGTTTTTTTTTTAAATAAGGAAACATATTTATTTTCTGATTTCTTTTGGACAAGGGATGCTGCTGAGAAAATTTCCTGTTGTAGACAAGTTTTAGACAGCTTCTGTTTACTTTGAGGAGCTATTTTGATTAGTTTTCTCTTCAAGGTGTCTTTGAGAAGTACAACTTGGAGCTTGGTTATCTCCGTACAGCATGGGCAGAGAGAATGGTGTTCTGGGTACTCCATCTCCTGACCCTTTGAGCTCTGGATAGAAATGGGGAACTCCAGTTACAATCCGGGTTGCCTTTAGCCAAGCCTGGCTGCAGCTCAGTGTCCTCTGTCCTCTCCCAGAGGCCTCAGGGCTGGTTAGTCACCAGGGTCGGTGTGTCCCCACTGCCAGCCTTGTGAAGAGCCTCGCTGTACTGGATGCCTGACCTGTGTGTCACCACCCAGACCAGTCGGTTTCAGAAGTGACTAGGAACCATCTTTCTTTCTTCTGCTTTCCTTTTCTAGTTCTTCTTAGGCTGTTCATCTGACAACACTGGCGGTTTACAAAAGTCTGTTGGGTGTCTTCTGCGGCAGCTGGATTTTTTTTTTTATTAGAGGGGAAGGAAGGAACATTCCTTTTACTTAAAGGGGACATAAAGTTGACATTTCTGAGGTCCTGCCATGTATTACTGTCTCAGTGTCATCCTCCAGGAAGCCCACCGTATATGACAGATAAACATCTTCATCGCTGGAAATGTAAAAATGGGAGCTCAGATTGGAATCCTGTCTGATCACTAATTTGCTCTGAGACTTGGTTTCCTTATTCCTTAGTTACTGGCTACTGTTAGAATTGAGTAAGATGGAGTGTGGAACCATGTGGCCAAGTAGTAGCTGACGGTCCGGAACTCTGAAAGTCTGAGGTTTTTCCCTGCTGGCAAGATAACAAGTCAGTTTACCCTAGTTTAGTGGATACTGACAAAAGGCTCCAGGAGCCTTCTGGGCCAGAGTCAAAGGACCTTATTACTCGTGTTAGGCAGCCAGCGTGACCTTCATGTGCGCATTTGTTCTCTTCCCTTCGAAGTTCCATGCAACTGACTGGATGGGCCAGCCTGATTTGCATCACAAATAGGAGGGAAACTCCCAGATTAGGGAACTCAAGTCTGCATTGTCCAGGACTGAACAATATATAAACCTGCCCTTTGCTTTTCAGAAACCTGAATCTTTAATAATGGGGTGCAAGTAAATCTGTCTTCTTTTCTACTGGGAGATACTCTCTTACTCTTCCAGGGCTGTTTGTTATACAAACGTCCTTGACAGGCTGCTCAGAAACAAGAGCTGTCAGTGCCTTTGCTGGCAAATCTGTAGAAACACAAGAGACTTAAAAGAGACTTGTCTCCCCAAATAACTGTTTGTTTAGTGTTTGTTGACATTTTACTATAGACCATACATTACACTAGATGCTGGGGACGCTTCAGTGGACAGGACACTCATATCCCTGCCCTCCTGGAGTGTTGATTGTGACATAATATTCACAGTCAAAGTGAAGATTCAGAATCCGTGCCTTGGTATGAGAGTGCTTTTGAGAATAGAGGGACAGGATATTTGAAATTGGGACTTCATGAACAATTCCAGTGTGTAGTCCCTATAGGTACCAGTCCAGTCTAGTGTTAGTTGCTCAGTCACGTCCAACTCCTTGTGGCGCCAGGGACTGTAACCCGCCAGGCTTTTCTGTCCATTGGATTCTCCAGGCAAGAATACTGGAGTGGGTCGCCATTCCGTTCTCCAGGAGATCTTCCTGACTCAGGGACTGAACTCGGGTCTCCTGCATTGCAGGCAGATTCTTTACTGTCTGAGCCATCAAGGAAACTCCAGTAGATGATTAATAAATGTCAGCATATATTGTTGGGCTGATTTGGTCCTTAATTAATTTTAGATGGAAAAGCCTCAGATTCTATGGAGATGTTTAAGTGAACTCATCTTTTAGGTCATGTCTCACAGCGGCAAAGAGAAGCCAAAGAGACCTGGAGCCAGACAGATGGGCAGGCACCTGGTTCTGCTTTGCCCTGCTTGTATGACTTTGCTCATAGCATCTGATGTCTCCCATATTCTGTGTACTCAAAGCACCTTATCTTTTTACAGCAGGACAGAAGGTGGCAGGTGCTACTGGTTGTCTGCCTTCAACAGTCAATATTTTTACCTTCACATTAGTGGATTCTAAGAGTCTGAAACCTCTTAAGCCAGAATGGTAAGTTTTATGACAGATGTAGAGAGGATTCTCGGGGTTTCCCTGGTGGTTCAGACAGTAAAGAATCTGCCTGCAATGTGGGAAATCTGGGGTTCAATCCTTGGGTCAGGAAGAGCCCCTGGAGAAGGAAATGGCAACCCACTCCAGAACTCTTGCCTGGAGAATTCCATGGACAGAGAAGCCTGCCAAGGCTACAGTTCCTAGGATCATAAAAAGTTGGACATAACTGAGTGACTGACTACCACTGCTAGAGAGCATTGTCAGGGCAAAGAGGCTGAGGAGACATCCAACGAAAGAAGAAAGATGGAGAAGCTCTTCAGTGGACAGGACACTCATATCCCTGCCCTCCTGGAGTGTTGATTGTGACATAATATTCACAGTCAAAGTGAAGATTCAGAATCCGTGCCTTGGTATGAGAGTGCTTTTGAGAATAGAGGGACAGGATATTTGAAATTGGGACTTCATGAACAATTCCAGTGTGTAGTCCCTATAGGCACCAGTCCAGTCTAGTGTTAGTTGCTCAGTCACGTCCAACTCCTTGTGGCGCCAGGGACTGTAACCCGCCAGGCTTTTCTGTCCATTGGATTCTCCAGGCAAGAATACTGGAGTGGGTCGCCATTCCGTTCTCCAGGAGATCTTCCTGACTCAGGGACTGAACTCGGGTCTCCTGCATTGCAGGCAGATTCTTTACTGTCTGAGCCATCAAGGAAACTCCAGTAGATGATTAATAAATGTCAGCATATATTGTTGGGCTGATTTGGTCCTTAATTAATTTTAGATGGAAAAGCCTCAGATTCTATGGAGATGTTTAAGTGAACTCATCTTTTAGGTCATGTCTCACAGCGGCAAAGAGAAGCCAAAGAGACCTGGAGCCAGACAGATGGGCAGGCACCTGGTTCTGCTTTGCCCTGCTTGTATGACTTTGCTCATAGCATCTGATGTCTCCCATATTCTGTGTACTCAAAGCACCTTATCTTTTTACAGCAGGACAGAAGGTGGCAGGTGCTACTGGTTGTCTGCCTTCAACAGTCAATATTTTTACCTTCACATTAGTGGATTCTAAGAGTCTGAAACCTCTTAAGCCAGAATGGTAAGTTTTATGACAGATGTAGAGAGGATTCTCGGGGTTTCCCTGGTGGTTCAGACAGTAAAGAATCTGCCTGCAATGTGGGAAATCTGGGGTTCAATCCTTGGGTCAGGAAGAGCCCCTGGAGAAGGAAATGGCAACCCACTCCAGAACTCTTGCCTGGAGAATTCCATGGACAGAGAAGCCTGCCAAGGCTACAGTTCCTAGGATCATAAAAAGTTGGACATAACTGAGTGACTGACTACCACTGCTAGAGAGCATTGTCAGGGCAAAGAGGCTGAGGAGACATCCAACGAAAGAAGAAAGATGGAGAAGCTCAGGGCTGGCCCCAGAGCTGACTGCTGGAGGCCCTAGACATTTCCCAGGAAGCCAGAGACATTCATTCTGAAGGCATCCCAAGCATAAACGTGATCCTGAAATAGGTTCTGTGTTTTCTCAGCTGTCAAATGGAGATAACCGCCTGAAGGTTTGGCATGAGGGCGAATCAGAGCTATTCATTACAGGTGTCTGTTTTTCAGCAGCTTTTCTGGAGTTGTTCTTTGTGTCTTTTGGTTTTATATTTCTTCAGATGAAAAAGCCATGCTTGTCAGTTTTCTAGCAAACCAGGGTCTGACCTCATTGACTTGTTGACTCTGAGGCTGCTCTGGAAAGATTCCATTTCTGTCCTGTCCCTCTGCACAGGGTGCAGTAGGCTCAGGTGAGAAGCTGTGAACACAGGCTCCACTTTGGTGGAGCAAAAGAGGACTCTGCCAAATGCTGCAGTGGTGGAGGCTGAGGTGTTTTAAACCTATTTAATTAGTGGATTTGCCTTTTCTGTTTCTCTTCCCCCAGGATCTCTTTGAACTGAATTGACCCCACGTGTTTATTTTGTAGCATGACAAGGATTTGGAATTGTGTTAATCGAGGAAGGAATTCAAGAGCCTGGGAGGTCATTGAGGTCAGCAGAGAAATCTTTTCAAAAGTGCCGGTTGATTAGCTGAATGGGAGGAAGACAAACCATCTTCCACTGCCTCACTGCCCTGATAATATTGTTTCCTGCGGACACTAGACTGCTAATATTCATAGGTGATTTTAGGATGTCACGTTTTCTCCCTTAGACTTCCATTAGCGGATGATGGTAACCCATCATGTCAGAGTAGGTCAGGTCACCTCTTCTAAAGGGGAGAGATGAGCTTCAGCTCCCACCTGTCTCGGGGGGACCAGAAACCTTGGAATGGCTCATTAAAGAGAGAGTGCCCACTGGTCTGCACAGGCTGCGTGTTTGCGGAGCCAGGACTTTGTAAGGGGCAGAGGGGTTGGGAGGAGTGAAGGGCTGGCTGGTCTCTCCTGGAGTCACCTGCCTTTTCCTTCTCTCTCTGACTGGCAGGCGGGAGGAGGCTGGGTTTACACTCAGAAAGGAAAGGACTCAACTTTGTCCATATCACCATGATCTGTTTCAGGATGGCTTGGTGATTTTCGAAATAAATAGAGATGAGTGTTGGGAAGAAGCAGCAGAGATGGAGAATTTGAAGGTATATCTTAGAGAGAGGAGCCCAGGTTTGCACAGATCAGACCACCTGGGTGCCGTCTAAGCTCCATCCTACCCCAGGTGAGAGGAGCCCGAGCTCTTCCCTTGGTGCCTCGGGGTCGGGGGCTCTCCTGATGGCTGCTGCCAGTTGTGTCTGGAGAGAAACTAGCTGCAGTCCTTGCCTGGGAGCCCTTTGCCTCTGTGTTCTCTCCACCATCATGACTGGCAGCATTTTGGAAAGGAAGAGACATACAGGCGAGGAGCATGTTGTTGAAATGATCAGTCAATGTGGCACTGACCGGGTGTTTCCTAGGCACTGACCGGGTGGCAGGTGGTGCTGCCAGGCAGGTGCTGTACAAGGAAAGGCTGGCTGTACACGGCCTGCTGTAGTTCAGCTTGGGCCCGGGGACACCACGTGTAACACCCATGATCACACACATGGCTACAAAGGAGGGGAACGTGGTACCAGATCACAGAGATGTGACTGAGTTTAAAGGGGCAACAGGGCTACTCTGAGGCTGGTGGCCTTTAAGCTGAGACTCAAGAGGCAGATAGGAAGTGACCAAAGGCCCGGGGTGAGAGGGTGGAGAGCAGGCAGAGGCTCCTTAAATGGTAGCTAATTATCACCACAAAGTCACTTACACTTTGTTTATTTTAAGTAGGCAATACAAAATTTAAAGTGAACTCACTGAACACAGTAATCATATAATTTCTTGCAATATTGATGTTTACAGGCAGCCTGCCTCTCTGGCTGTGAACTTTGTGAGGGGCAGGCCTGGGTCTGTTCCGTTCAGGGTCTGGGTCCCAGCCCCACCCCCCTCCATGAGTACTGAGTTGTGAGTGCCTGTGGCAGGGGGCACACACACACATTCCCAGTGTTCATTCACAATGGCCTTATGGCGGGGAGGGGGCTTGGTCACCCACAGCTCAAGCCAGGGTCTGACACCCAGGCGCGTGTTCTTTACCTCCCCCGTTCCCCCTTTTAGATCATATTATTATTTGATTGGGATTCCCTGGTAGCTCAGATGGTAAAGAATTCTTTGTTCTAACGTCTGACATTGTGGGGTCCACCACCACTCTCAGTCCCTGAAGAACCTTCAGGACATATTTCAACTTACAATTTCAAGAACTTTTTCACCTAGCATTAATATCTGGGGGTGGATTATGCCATCAGTTGGGCTTCCCTGATGGCTCAGGGGTAAAGAGCAGGAGACACAGGAGATGCCTGTTTGATCCCTGGGTCAGGAAGATCCCCTGGGGGAAGAAATTGCAACCCACTCTAGTATTCTTGCCTGGAAAATTCCATGAACAGAGGAGTCTGGTGGTCTACAGTCCTTAGAGTCACAAGGAGTAGTTACACGCCTGAGCACACACATGCGATGATGATGGCCTCAGTTCATCTTGTATGGGGCTGGAGGGGGCGGGGCTGGCCAAGTTGGATGTATCGTATGCCACTGTATTGCCCCACATTATGCATTTTATCTTTGAATTATGCATTTCCTCTGTCTGCAGGTAAAGGAGGCCCCTCAGGAGGCTGAGGTGGTGTTCACGGCCCGCTGCCCCACGGTGGCCTTTCAGACGAGTGGAGCCTCGTGGCGGGAGCAGAAGGAGAAGCGGGCGGCAGTGATGGTGGGCATCCTCATCGGCGTGTTCGTGCTGTGCTGGATCCCCTTCTTCCTGGTGAGCTCATTGGCCCCCTCTGTGCCTGCAGCCTGCCCCCCATCTGGAAAAGCGTGTTCCTGTGGCTTGGCTACTCCAACTCTTTCTTCAATCCTCTGATTTACACGGCATTTAATAAGAACTACAACAATGCCTTCAAGAACCTTTTCACCAAGCAGAGATAAACCCAGGGCTTGAGGGGAGGGAACTGGAATTTCTCCCCTTCATTTGTGATCTGGGCCACAGCTGTCCCACCGCTGAATATTAGTGATGTTTGGGAACCATACCACTTGGGCCTGGACTACAGGAGCAGCGATGCCAAAGGCCCTCCAGAAAGACAGCAGGTAGGTGGCAAGCGTGCAGCTATGCCGTCTCACCGAGTGATGCAGACATTGCTAATCGATATCAGTATATCTTCCCACTGAGCTGAAACTCAGCCTCAGAATCCTTTGTGGACAGTGCATTTGGCAGTTATTGCTAATTGGCCAGAATTCATACAAGAGTGGCATCCCAGGTGGGGCTAGTGGTAAAGAAGCTGCCTGCTGATGCAGGAAATGTAACAGACATGGGTTCAATCTCTGCTTTGGGAAGATCCCCTGGAGGAAGGCATGGCAACCCACTCTGGCATTCTTGCCTGGAGAATCCACGGAAGAAGAGCCTGGAAGGCTACAGTTCATAGGGTTTCAAAGAGATGGACATGACTGAAGCGCCTGAGCATTTGCTCTTTCCTTTATCTGAAGCTGATTTGCTCTTCCTTTATCTCATTACCATATTCTCAGCACAGGGCCCAGTGACCCGTTTGGTGGCAGAACTAGTACCTGGACTCAACTCTGCCTGAATCTTTTTTTTTGCCTGAATCTTAACATGGGAAAATGAAGGGAACACAACTGAAATCTGACTGGACTCCATATTTCAATGTTGGCTTGCATTTTGTACCATGAGACCCACATGTGATGTAGTGGTTCACTTGTACTTTTCTACTTGGATTCCAGCAAAGGGACTTAGAGGAAGCGTCTGGGTATGGTTTGGAGGAGGTGTTGATACTTTAGGCTTACTCTCACTATTGGATAGGATGCTTTATCATTGTGTTCATTTGACCTGGGCCTTGACTTCATGTAAGATCATTATAGAAGCATCTCAGGCAGAGGGAATCATTTACATTGAGTACTTCTTAAAAGCAAGTTGTTTGCTGACTAATTTGATGGTAACTTCTGTTGGACCTTTCGACTTGAACTTTTTCTTTACTTAGGCCATCCCTGACTACTCACTATAATTACAAAATTCTCAATTTCTGAGACAGATCAGTTCAGTCACTCAGACCTGTCCGACTCTTTGCGACCCCAGGAACTGCAGCACACCATGCCTCCCTATCCATCACCAACTGAAAGAGTCTACCCAAACCCATGTCCATTGAGTCGGTGATGCCATCCAACCATCTCATCCTCTGTCATCCCCTTCTCCTCCTGCCCTCAATCCCTCCCAGCATCAGGGTCTTTTCCAGTCAGTCAGCTCTTCGCATCATGTGACCAAAGAATTGGAGTTTCAGCTTCAACATTGTGATGCCATCCAACCATCTCATCCTCTGTCATCCCCTTCTCCTCCTGCCCTCAATCCCTCCCAGCATCAGGGTCTTTTCCAGTCAGTCAGCTCTTCGCATCATGTGACCAAAGAATTGGAGTTTCAGCTTCAACATCAATCCTTCCAATGAACACCCAGGACTGATCTCCTTTAGGATGGACTGGTTGGATCTCCTTGCAGTCCAAGGGACTCTCAAGTTTTCTCCAACACCACAGTTCAAAAGCATCAATTCTTCGCTGCTCAGCTTTCTTTATAGTCCAACTCTCACATCCATACATGACTACTGGAAAAACCATAGCCTTGACTAGATGGACCTTTGTTGACAAAGTAATGTCTCTGCTTTTTAATATGCTGTCTAGGTTGGCCATAACTTTCCTTCCAAGGAGTGTCTTTTAATTTCATGGCTGCAGTCACCATCTGCAGTGATTTTGGAGTCCCCCAAAATAAAGTCAGCTACTGTTTCCGCTGTTTCCCATCTATTTCCCACGAAGTGATGGAGCCAGATGCCATGATCTTAGTTTTCTGGATGTTGAGCTTTAAGCCAACTTTTTCACTCTCCTCTCTCACTTTCATCAAGAGGCTCTTTATTCTTCTTCACTTTCTGCCATAAGAGCGGTATCATCTGCATATCTGAGGTTACAGAGACAGATTAGTTGATGATTAACTTTATCTAAGGATGTACTTGTAATTCCCTTTATTTATTTTTGAACTTTTTATTTTGTATTGGGGTATACGGCTATACCCTAATAAAAAAAAAGTTCAAAAACAATCAATGTTTTGATTTAGTGTCAGGTAAATAAGTGAAAAGCAAAGGAGAAAAGGAAAGATATAAGCATTCAAATGCAGAGTTCCAAAGAATAGCAAGAAGAGATTAGAAAGCCTTCCTCAGCGATCAATGCAAAGAAATAGAGGAAAACAACAGAATGGGAAAGAATAGAGATCTCTTCAAGAAAATTAGAGATACCAAGGGAACATTTTATGCAAAGATGGGCTCAATAAAGGACAGAAATGGTATGGACCTAATAGAAGCAGAAGATATTAAGAAGAGGTGGCAAGAATACACAGAAGAACTGTACAAAAAAGATCTTCACGACCAAGATAATTATGATGGTGTGATCACTCACCTAGAGCCAGACATCCTGGAATGTGAAGTCAAGTGGGCCTTAGAAAGCATCACTATGAACAAAGCTAGTGGAGGTGATGGGATTCCAGTTGAGCTGTTTCAAATCCTGAAAAATGATGCTGTGAAGGTGCTGCACTCAATATGCCAGCAATTTGGAAAACTCAGCAGTGGGCACAGGACTGGAAAAGATCAGTTTTCATTGCAACCCCAGAGAAAGGCAATGCCAAAGAATGCTCAAACTACCACACAATTGCACTCATCTCACACGCTAGTAAAATAATGCTCAAAGTTCTCCAAGCCAGGCTTTAGCAATACATGAACCGTGCACTCCCTGCTGTTCAAGCTGGTTTTGGAAAAGGCAGAGGAAACAGAAACCAAATTGCCAACAACTGCTGGATCATTGAAAAAGCAAGAGAGTTCCAGAAAAACTATTTCTGCTTTAGTGACTATGCCAAAGCCTTTGACTGTGTGGATCACAATAAACTGTGGAAAATTCTGAAAGAGATGGGAATACCAGAACACCTGACCTGCCTCTTGAGAAACCTGTATGCAGGTCAGGAAGCAACAGTTAGAACTGGGCATGGAACAATAGGCTGGTTCCAAATAGGAAAAGGAGTCCGTCAAGGCTGTATATTGTCACTATGCTTATTTAACTTGTACGCAGAGTACATCATGAGAAATGCTGGGCTGGAAGAAGCACAAGTTGGAATAAAGATTGCTGGGAGAAATATCAATAGCCTCAGATAGGCAGATGACACCACCCTTATGGCAGAAAGTGAAGAGGAAATAAAAAGTCTCTTGATGAAAGTGAAAGAGAAGAGTGAAGAAGTTGGCTTAAAGCTCAACATTCAGAAAACAAAGATCATGGCATCTGGTCCCATCACTTCATGGGTAATAGATGGGTAAATAGTGGAAACAGTGTCAGACTTTATTTTGACTGCAGATGGTGACTGCAGCTGTGAAATTAAAAGACGCTTACCCCTTGGAAGGAAAGTTATGACCAGCCTAGACAGCATATTGGAAAGCAGAGACATTACTTTATCAACAAAAGTTGGTCTAGTCAAGGCTATGGTTTTTCCTGTGGTCATGTATGGATGTGAGAGTTGGACTGTGAAGAAAGCTGAGAGCTGAACTGATGCTTTTGAACCGTGGTGTTGGAAAAGACTCTTGAGAGTCCCTTGGACTGCAAGGAGATCAGTCCTGGGTGTTCTTTGGAAGGAATGATGCTAAAGCTGAAACTCCAGTACTTTGGCCACCTCGTGCAAAGAGTTGACTCATTGGAAAAACTCTGATCCTGGGAGGAATTGGCAGGAGGAGAAGGGGAGGACAGAGGATGAGATGATTGGATGGCATCACCAACTCGATGGACCTGAGTTTGAGTGAACTCCGGGAGCTGGTGATGGACAGTGAGGTCTGGCGTGCTGCAATTCATGGTGTCACAGACTGAACTGAAACAGCAAAGGGACTCAGCTATACATATACATGTATCCATATGTGATTCCTTTTAATACAGAGTATCAGAAATAGAAATCTATTGACAAATATCAGATTTACAGTAATTATTGCAGGAACTTCCTTAAGCCTAGTCTCTGTTCTGCCTCAAATCTCTCTGCCTGTAGGGCATGAGGGAGACGAGGCCAGGAAGCTGTAACTGAAATTAATCTTGTTGGATTTATTTGCTGATTAAGTTATCACTGAAGGGTCTTCATGTCCAAATCCAGTTCCATAAAGTTCCAGGCCTGTAGGGTGGATGTGGCTAACCTAGCAGTTTTATTTCATAAATTTTGTCCTGCATAAAGTATGCTATTTTTCTCCCCTTTATCATGGCCTCCATGTTTCTTCAGGCATGTCTGAGGGAAATCTGGATTCTGTTCACAACTGCTGTCCTCTGTGAGCATCTCTTCCATGTGTGGGTACCACCTTAGAAGCCTTCTCTTTGGCTCGTGACCAGCTCCCTCCTTACTGAGGTTGGATGGTAGAGAGGAGTGTCTTAAACTCCAGGTCAAGTTGCCATGAAATCAGTTGGTGATCGTGTCAGTCAGCTATGTTCTCAACATCTGCACACAATCACTGCAGAATCTGAGTGGTGTATAGCAACAAGCCTCCTCTGCTGAGGTGTCTGAGAGTCACTGGGATTTCACTGGTTCAGGCTGGGCTCTTCTGGGCTCAGCTTCAAGCTGCAGGTTGGTCTCCGTCCGCTCTGTGTCTGAACCTCCTCTGGCCAGCAGGGTAAGTTTTTCTCCAGAGAGGCTACAAGAGGGCAAGTCTGATACACAGCATGTTCTCAAACCTTTGTTCCTGTCAAAGCTGCTAACAACCCAAGACCAGGCCGAGCCCGAAGTCAAGGGTGAGGAAGCACATTCCACATGCCAGGGTGCCGTGACAAGGGTGCCTGCTCTGGGGAGTGAAGAATGGAATCCAATACAATAGTTAGCATTTTTCAAAAATTAAGTAGAACAGGAAGAACATTAGATTGTAGTATGGAAAGGGTATGCACTCTCTCTTAAAACTTTTGACTCAGGTGTGTTTCATATAGAATATCAGTCATTGCTTAGCTGGGCTCCTTGCTTCTGCCCCTGCCTCCCCTGCAGCCCATAGTCAGCATACCACCAGAGGCATCTTCACTGAAATCTTGTCAAAACCGTCCCGTGGTTCCCCACACAGGTCCCCTTCTCACTCCCCAGACTCACCTGCTGTGTGTGCTCCTACCTACACCTTGATACTGCTCCTCTCTCTGCCTGGAACTCTCCTCACACAGGCATCTACCTATGTGACTCATTCCTTCACTAGTAGTGAGGTTTTACTTATTTATTTAGTGGTAAGAACATAGATATCCTAAAGAGGCAGACAATTAAGAACCAGTAATTTTTTCTAAATAGGATTTTCATAATGAAAACATTTATGAGTCAAACCTCTAAAACAGAAAAGCACACAAATCTAGAAAAATGCAGAATACTTTTTCTCTCTTATCTGAATTAACCTAAAGTGAAAGTGTTGCTCCGTCATGTCTGACTCTTTGAGACCCCATTGATTGTACAGCTCACCAGGCTCATCTGTCCATGGAATTCTGCAGTCAAGAATACTGGAGTGGGTAGCCATTCCCTTTTCCAGGGGATCTTCTTGACCCAAGGATTGAACCTGGGTCTCCTGCACTGCAGGCTGATTCTTTACCATCTGAGCCACCAGTTCATTGCTTAGCTGGGCTCCTTGCTTCTGCCCCTGCCTCCCCTGCAGCCCATAGTCAGCATACCACCAGAGGCGTCTTCACTGAAATCTTGTCAAAACCGTCCCGTGGTTCCCCACACAGGTCCCCTTCTCACTCCCCAGACTCACCTGCTGTGTGCGCTCCTACCTACACCTTGATACTGCTCCTCTCTCTGCCTGGAACTCTCCTCACACAGGCATCTACCTATGTGACTCATTCCTTCACTAGTAGTGAGGTTTTACTTATTTATTTAGTGGTAAGAACATAGATATCCTAAAGAAGAGGCAGACAATTAAGAACCAGTAATTTTTTCTAAATAGGATTTTCATAATGAAAACATTTATGAGTCAAACCTCTAAAACAGAAAAGCACACAAATCTAGAAAAATGCAGAATACTTTTTCTCTCTTATCTGAATTAACCTAAAGTGAAAGTGTTGCTCCGTCATGTCTGACTCTTTGAGACCCCATTGATTGTACAGCTCACCAGGCTCATCTGTCCATGGAATTCTGCAGTCAAGAATACTGGAGTGGGTAGCCATTCCCTTTTCCAGGGGATCTTCTTGACTCAAGGATTGAACCTGGGTCTCCTGCACTGCAGGCTGATTCTTTACCATCTGAGCCACCAGGGAAGCCCTGAATTAACCTGACGATACCTAGAATATCAACTTTGAGGGTAATTTTAAATCATGCAAAAAATAGTACTCGTAGCATTAAATCATAAAAAAGTATCTGGCTTATATGTGACAAAAATAAAATGAAAGCAAGTAAAAGTAAACGGTTTATAGAATTCAGAGACAATCAGTGTGTCTAAAAAGTGAAAGCAAGGCAATTAGGGACAGGAGACACTTTGCAAAGCAGAATGCTAGTGATGTCTGCTAGCCTAGATGGAAACAGGAGACTGAACACCGAGAATCACTGATGGGATGGATACAAGCGTAATGTCTCTAATAGGCACAAATCACCTGGCCCTCCGGTATAAACGTCAGAACATAAACCGAGGCAGTTTTCAGTTAAGAATGTAAAGTTGTACTCTCTGACTACTCATTATAAAATTGCAGCCATCACCACCATACTGGACAGCCCTGATCTGCGTCTTTGCTGAGTCAGTGAGTCAGCACATTGACTCAACATGTGACACAATGTGTGTGTTACCTGCTTGTATGATTTCCCCACAGGAATATAGCCCTAGGAAAACAAGTTCCTTTGCCTGCTTGGATCTATTCCCAGGGCCTGACCCAGAGCAGAACCTCAACTGTTTGTTGGTTGAATGGATGAGTGAACAGGGGTTTTTCTCATAGAACAAGAAATACGGAGGCAAGTGGTCCCCAGGTTGGTTTGGAAGTGCGTCATGCCTTCAGGGAGCCAGGCTCTTTTCAGCCTTTCACTCTGCTGAGCTCAGGGTGCTGGGAGGTCCTTTCTGATGCGCTCGAGATGGTGAAGCCTGCTCCAAACCCCTTGCCCTTCCCCAAACGAGCTGCCAGAACAGAAGCTCTTCTCTGCCATCTCGATTGATTATCAGTAGGAAGGTCTCCTCTGTACTGGCCATGACTGGGTTAGACACCCATCTGTAAACCAATTCTTGGCAAATAGAATTCATGACTGTTTTCAAACAGCTGTCACGATTCCTCTCCTGGGGCTGCACACATTGCCACCTAGAGCTGAACAAAATCGATACTGTAAAAACCATCTGGAAAACAAAGGGACAGGAAAGGATCACCCACAGTGTTTCCATGCGAGACAGGTGGGGCTCCCCTTGGACCATGGCTCAGAGGTGCCATCTTCAGTTATTAAAGCCCAAAGCCAGGGGAGCAGAGGTTGTGCTGTGATATTCAAGAGATGGAGGTGGCCGTGCAGCAGCCGTGGTGTGTTCCAGGATGCAGCCACTTCACCGTCCATCCACCCCGTTCCTCCCACTGCCACTCAACCCACACAAGGGCAGCAGAGCCACCCCGACTGCTGCTTCTCCCGAGTTGTTCTTCCAGAAGAGGAGGCCCCCTCTTCACTTCCCTGTTTTCCCTAAGACCTGAAAAAATGAGATCAACTACTCTGGGCTCAAGGACTTTAAATTCCTAAGGAAAGCGGATTTACTGACCAAAAGTCTGACATCTTGTTTCTTTTTTTAAGAAATGTAAACAAAGTGAAAATTTAAAAACTTTATTTTTTGAATAGATAATACATGTACATGGTACAAAATTCAAAAGGTACAAAACGTAAACCATGAAAAGTAACCCCCACCCCTCATCCCAGAGGCAGCCGAAGCTGTCAGGTTCCTGTGGATCCCCCTAGAGAGTCTCTACCTATGCGCACACAGAAGTATATATACAGCCACATTTCCCCCACCCTCTTCCTTTTATTTTCAGAAATAAACACTAGTAAGCCAAGTCTTTATCTCCACTTAACCATGCATCTTAGGGATCATTCCATGGTAGTAGATAGAGAATAGCTTAATATACCATTGTATGGATTTGCCACAATATATTTAACCACTGCCCTATGTTGGTGGCAGTTTCCATCTTCTTGCTATTACAAAAATGCTGAAATGCAAACCCTAGTATATAGGAAAAATCCTTAGATGTAGCATTGCTGACCTGAAAGGTTTGTACATGTGCACTTTTGATAGACATTGTCTGACTGTCCTCCACGTGGTTGTACCCCACATACTTCCGCCAACACAGTACCCCAGGGCGCTCCCCACTGCTTGGTTTCATGTGGCTCAGTCACTCAACCAGCCAGGTTGCCTTTATGCATGGTTTACTTTGAGCCAAGACATATTCCTGACCTAATCTCTGAAAACAATACGTTCCCTTTTCCCCCAACTCCCCCCATTTGCATGAGGGGGGGAACCATCTGCAAAAAGTAATGCCTTTGAAAGGTTTGAAACCCTTCTCATCTCAGCCATCAAGGTTACAGTGTAACAAACACTCTGAGACCCTCTAAAGTGGCTGAATAAAATCACCCCCTCATTCTCAAGGTAAGCACAAATCAGATTAAAGGTTCAATCTGAACTGTGCTAATACAAGGATACATAGCTGCAGTTTGGAGACGCTATTTTATCCAGCCAGAGTTTCCTAATCATCCATTTTAGTCAGATGCCAGGAAGACTGCAGAGAATAATACAAGTGACGTCCCTGCTTTTGCCGCTTACACCCCAGAGTGGAGGGCAGCTAACAGATGTCGCACAGGACTAAGGGAGCGTGCTGTCAAACTGACGTGCACTGTCAAGATGGAGAGTAGCAGAGAGGGCAGTGTGTGGTCAGGGATGCAGGCGGACACCGAGGCATCTGTGCGTGCATCAGGTGTCTGGGAAAGCCCCTGTCCACAATCTTGGAGGGAGAGCAGTCCAGGCAGAGGCAAAGCAGCGTGAGCCTGGCACGTCTGAGGAACTGACGAAAGGCTGACGTAGAGTCCATCGTATTCCCCATGTCATCAAAGAGGCTGCAGACCATCTAAATCCCCCCTAACGTTTCTACACATTTACTGTGAGAACAAGGAGACCATAACATTATTTTTTTACATAGCATTTTTAGCCTATCACCGTGTGCTATGAGACAGACTGCCATGGCTTGGGCAAAGGACCAAGAGAAGGCCTGGGGACTCTGAGGACACATCACACAAGGCCCTTCTCTTGGTCAGTGCCGGCTGCTTGGACAGACGGTGGGCCCTCGCCCTACGGGGGCTCTTCACTGTTCGGCTGTGCAGCGAGTCATGCTTAAGGCCACCAATGACCACAAATGACTCAGAGCACTTCCTTCCTCAGTTTCGTTCAAGTCAATTAACTGCATCTCGGGCTCAGCCATGGTAACTCATTGCTAAAAGGCCACTTCCCTGATCACCTGCAGAGAGGGCAGCATGAGATCGTGCTGAAGTGACAGGGATCAGGGGGCACAGGTTTGCAGGCCATGGGCCCAAAGTGCCCCCGGGCAGGACTGCCTCTGGTCAGTGTGACAGCCCGAGGTCCCCCGTCTCCTGTGCCTGGTTTCAGGAGGCCCAGGAGCTGCAGGAATTGTCAGGGAGTGAATCCTCAGCCTCGGAAAGGTCTCCTGTCTACCAGCCCCTCTGCCTTCTGGTTTTGCTGGCAGGACACCCAGCTCTCCACAGAACATGGGCAATGAACCAGTTAAAACCACACCCTGCAGATTCTGAGGAGAGCTTAGGCCTGACGAACTTGGGCTGTGCCCACTCAGGCCCCTGACGAGTAACCTTGGCACCTCCCTTGGAGCAGTTAGCTGAGGGTGACCCAGGAGCCTGAATCCTGACCAAGGACGGTAACAAATGCAACCCGAGTTATCTTCTCAGGTGCCTGGAGGTCGTCAGTCTGTCCTGCTTACAGCGGCTCTGACTCCGTAAGGTGCACACGGGATGGGGCCCCAGTCTAGGGGCTTCCTGAGAATCCCAGGCACTGGCTGCCAGCACACTCACTGCCCTGACCGAACAGAGAGGACAGACTGCTCCTGGGAAAACCTCCTCCTGGTAACACATGTTTTACAACTGTGATGTATTTTTCATCTCCAGAAAAGCCTGTGGCCTCAGCAGAGCAGCCAGCCATCCTCTGGGCATAGAGAACGGGTCCTGGGAGGCCCCCTGACCTCTGAGGCCTGAGCATAAAGTACATTTAATGTCCTCTTTACTCACAAAGGCACTATCCGCACTGTGGGTTATCCGCAGCAAACAGAATTCTCAAGACTGGCTTCTGCAGTTTAATTCAAGTTGTGTTCAAGGAACAGAAACTGATTATCTTTTTCAGGCCTTATCCCTTAGTCCTAAGGGACTGAAAAATGGAAACATCATCTCCTGACACCTCCCTATACAAAAACCGAATGAAACTCTGTGGAAACACAGCCCAAAGTCAACATCCCACTTCC
Organism: Madoqua kirkii; assembly: GCA_006408675.1. NCBI lineage: Eukaryota > Metazoa > Chordata > Mammalia > Artiodactyla > Bovidae > Madoqua > Madoqua kirkii. Next base: position 29,360 of record SJYC01030121.1, on the reverse strand, counting down.
GGAAGACGCATCAGTTCCTCTGGATTAGCCATGCCCAACCTTCTTCAGTCATCCAGAGAGGAGGGCCACCATGATCCCCAGGATAACCCATTTTTCCTCCCACCACCTGGGGACAACACACGAATAGTCTACCTGCTCACAAGTTGTCAGGCCTGTGAGCTTCTCAGCAAGATCACCAAGGTACTTTCCTGAACCTGAGAGTTTTCGGTTCTACCGCCCGCACCTTCCCTTGCCCCTGGAGCTATACCTGCACTCTGGCAACCACTGGCTTCAGCCTCACTGAGTCACAGGTTACTGGCACCCACCCAGGTGGAGAGGCACAGGACCAGGAACAGTGCCATCAGCATGCGGGGGCACTGGGAGCAGCCTCCTCACTGGGCGGGCCTCGCTGGACCGGCACAGAAGCCATGGGCCGTTGATCCAGCATGAGAGTCTTTAAGTCTGTACACACCAGCCCTGCTTAAGCACACATTAGGGAACTAAAAACCAGCACAACGTCCCTGCAGCTGCACACAGCATGCTCACTGCACATTTAACCTTTTATGTCCCATACCCCGAACCTGCTGACTGGTACCTCCAAGGCTTGTGCGGAATGATGTGCAAGCCTTGCTCATGCTGGGTTCACTGATCCTGAACGATTCCTGAGGGCTGGGGCAGGAGGGACTGTTTGGATGGACTCCTTCCAAGGGAGAACATAAAGTCCTCTGTCTTTCCTTCAAGGTTCTGCAAAGGGTGAGTCTCTGCCCACCTTTCCAGACTGGTCTCTAAAGCCACCTGCAGAGACTGGCCACCCACACCTCTCCCAACAAGCATGCCTTGTACTCTCCCTGCACTCTTGAGTTTTAATCACATCCGTACTTTACCCAAAATGGCTTTCCCACTAATCTCTGTTCAACTGTGATTCTTCCTTCGGATCTAGCCCAACCCAGCCATCTCCGTGAAAACCCCTGGATCTCCACACACCTGGCTGCTCTTTCTGCTTGGACACCCTCGGCATCTGCTCAAAGTCGGTCCCTCCATATTTACACACTGGGCTGGATGGGGGTGCTGTGGGCGAGCCCGCCTCTGGGCCCAGCCCTGAGCTGTGCATGACAGGGAGCATGTGCTGTACTCCTAGTGAGGGGATGCACAAGACCACCCACAGAGGGGCTGAGACTCACAGGCCAGCAGGGCGCCGTGTGGGGTCATTCTTATGTGTCAGGCTGAGGTCTTTTTTTTTTTTTTTTAATTTTTGGTGAGATGAACTTGGGTGAGTGTGATGAAGCCAAGGGCAGACACTGAGTTTTCATTCTAGTTGCTACACCATTAAGGTTGCTGACCGGCCCCCGAGGGACCAGGAACAAAAGGCATCACGGCAAGTGAGAGGCCCAAGTGACCAATATTCACATGGGCTGGTCGTTCAGCTAAAAGCCTTGTTTACTAAGTAAAAAAAAAAGTCCCCGTGGTCAAGCTCTGGGGCCACGTGCTGGAAGCCTGGGTGCAGGGTCTGTGTCCCCCTACTCAGTGCTTCCTCCTCAGCAGCTGCTCAATTAACATTACTGAACAAATGAATTCCTCTTTATTCAGAGTCCATTCAAATACAGGTACCTTCATATGTGCAATGTTACTGGAGAAATAAAAGTAGAATCAACACAGAGAACAAACACTGCCCACATTTCTTCACTGGAGGATGGGTGTTATCCAAGCCTCAGTGTCTGCACTGTCCAATCCCATGGACAACCACCACCATGCAGATGAAATGTGAGCAAACAGGAGGAAGGAAATATCCCTTGTTGAGATCATCACACCTACATCTCTGCTGTAGTGTCCAGAACCATTTCACCATCTCGGAGCTGATACATGGCGTTTAGACGAAGACATCAATGATGTGCGATGATGTCTGGGAATGTTCAAGAGGCCTTGGCTTTCACCTTGGACAGCAACATCTCGTTCTTGCGGCCTTCCTGCAGGGGAAACAGAGCAGAGAGGTGGGGACCATGTTAGTGCCCACCTCTTCATCCTTTCCTGTCCCCAGAGAGGTCTGTGGATCAGTGGACAGGCCTCCTTTTCCACTGCCACCAGTGTAGGGGGGTTCCTGGATACACGCTGACCTTCAAGGCCCCAACAATCACAAAGACTGACTGTCAGACTGAGGACAGGAGAGGATTAGGCACTGTCATCCCCAAAGACTTCAATCCCCAAGGGGCAGAAGCAGAAAGCAGACACTTCTCTGCTGATCTTGGACACCTCCAGTGAGGAAGGGGAGAGGAGTCCAAAGAGACAGCAGATGGAGCATGTAGAAAAGCTCTTACCCCACAAGAGCGAGGGTTAAGAATACCCTCAGCTTTAACAGAGAAACCCCCAGCAGGCAGAGGGAGAGAAACATGTCGAGGGACACCTCTCCCATAAAGTGAGCTGCAGGAAACCCATCACTGAGGGTGCTGCAGGATGTGGGCGAGGTCACTGGCCTCATCCCGTGTGTGCAGAGTCTGGCATCCAGGGTACAAGGCCATCGCTGTGTTGTTTTGAGTCCCCTTCTTCCAAAGCATCTCACTGTGAGTCCTCTCTCCCCGTTTGCAGTGGCCTTGATAGCTCAGGATACTTCCGTCTGCTAGCACATCATGTCCACTTCCTCCCTGGACCTCAAGGAGTCCTGTTTATAGTGAAAGATGAGCACGGAAGGGGAAGGACCTCGAGGGGTTGAACCCAAGCCTTCAGTCACCATACTGCCACTTAGTGTGGAAGAAAAACTTGGTCACCCTTGGCCCTTTCTGCATCCAAGACCCCCAAAGTCCTCAAAGATGTTTCTACCTCCCTGGGCCTGGCCAGATGCTCCCACTTCTCTGGAGGCCCTTTGCTCTCAGCTGCAGTGACCCTGGTTTACCTTCAAGGTTTCTGTATACCTTCCATTCAGAGCTGGGGAGGGCTGGGTGGCCGTGAAGCTGAGTTGTTCTCCCAGAAGCAAAATACTCTGACATTTTCTAAGTACATGTTTTTGGAGGGAGAGATAACTTCTAGTGGGTGGGAAGAGAAAGCAGGTGAAGATGAGTAACATTTGTTGTGTTAGAGAAGTTGAGAAGAAAGTTTTCTTATTTAAACATAAATGGGGAGCGTAAAGATGAATAAAACAGGCAGAGAGGCACACTATTACACTGGTAGACTGCTTTCTCTAGTTCTGTGTGTTTTTGAAAATTTCCATAAGAAAAAGATAAAACAATATAACAAGGAATAAATAAGTTTTAATTGCTATTCACATCACCTTATGAAGGAGGAAAAAACAAAAATAACCCCCAAACAAAAAACCTCAGAAGCATCGAAACTGCTGCTATGGAAAAATCCCCAGCAGGGGTCATTCTTCTCATCACACCACACTGAGACAAGCTTCAAGTTTTCAGTAAAGACATTTCAGGCCGTCATGCCTGGTGTGTGAGCACTACTTAATTCATGCAATCTCCTGGAAGCCTTTTAGGAGACAACAGAATGATACTGTCTGTCTGTTCAAAGCAAATAGAGAGTTCTTTAGGTCTTTCTCTTCGCCTCTGCTGCTCATCTGCTGAAGAAAGTATGGGCCTGTTATGTGCCAGACACTGTGAGCTCCACTCACTCGAGATTACGTGCCCAAACTCAGCATCATAAAAATGTATGGCTGGCCTTCGTCAGAGCCAGGCAAGAATCTAAATCTTAGTTTGGGCAACTTGTGAGAAACTGTGCTTTGAGAAACACGATTAGTTGGTGTAATACTGCCATTAAGGTGTTTTCAGAGTATATGTTTTTTCCCTCACAGACATGTTATTAACAAACCCTCCCAGGGCAAGTGAGTCAATGGAATTTTAGAGATAACTCAATGTCTCTACTCAAAAGGGTCTTGATCTCAGACGAGGCTGGAGTCAGGATGAGGGCATGACCTAGTGCCTGCATGGAGCCCACGGGGTCACAGGAGCTCAATTACTGTGGAGTCAACTGTACACCATAAAGGGATGGCTGGGGTGGTTAAAGGGAAGCTGTGAAGGCTCAGTGGTAAAGAATTTGCCTGCCAATGCAGGATATGCTGGAGACTCGGCTTTGATCCCTGGTCGGGAAAATCCCCTGGAGAAGGAAATGGCAACCACTCCAGTATTCTTGCCTGGAGAATCCCATGGACAAGAGCCTTGCAAGCAACAGTCACAGGGCTGCAGAGAGTCAGACATGACTGAGCACAGACGTGTGCTGAGTGGTGGTCAAAGACCATGTTCTGGATGACACTGCTCTGCACGAAGAATACTTACTGCCCAGCATGGTGCTAGGACCAGAAGGCAGGAAGAATTCAGAATTGGGGAGAAGAAAACGAAGCAGGTCGGGGAAAAACAGGCAGAGGAGGCAGAGCAGAGAGTTCTGGAGAAGATTCTATCCTGGGATGAAAATCTGATTCTTCAAACTGCTTTTCTCCCACAAATGAAATCTTACACAAAACTGCAATATGTAAAATGGCAGAATTACTCTAACTGGAAGGATGCGGTGGGAGCTAGGGAGCAGCAAGGAAGCCTCAACACCTGTGGTTGCCTCAACTTAACCTCAGAGGAGCTTGAAAAAAATTTCTAAGATTTTAGAATGCTAACTCATGGTTTTAAATTTTTACCAAGTTAAGATGATTTAAAAAAAAAAAAGGGAATACACACTGTCACTATCATTTTATAAGAGAGAGGCAATTGTAGTATCAAAAAATAAGATGTAATTTTTAAAAAAAAGGTGAGTCCTTTAAGTGAAATACATGTAGCCACCTGCAGCAAATAGTCCATTCTCCTTTCCCTTCTTCCATCTTGCTTTGGACTGAAGGACACTGAGGCCAGCACCTGGTCTGGTCTGGGGTCTTCATGGGTTCTGAGAGACCCACCTCCCATCTCTGACTGACAGTAACTGTGTCAAGGAGGCAGGAACATGGAAATCTTGTCCTTAACACAACTGAGGGAATTGCTTCCTTCAGAGATGACCCGCAGCCTTCACTCCGAGAGCGTGAAGTGTAGTAACGAGCTTTTCCATCTCACTGTTATTTGCTTTGATTTTGACAGCTTACACTTATCCTCCCAGCTCATTTGCTCTTTGTTTCTGCTGTCAAATGGCAGGGCTGGGTGTCCAAGCAACGTTTAAGTGTAACTCTTCTTCTCCGGGCCTTTCCTCGTTGTGTGTTATTTGGGAAAAAGAGCTCAGGTGGGGAGCGGTGGGTCCCTGTTTACTTCCTGTAGCTCTCTTGCTGGCCCTTTGGCTCCAACCCCTGCCGACCAGAGGCTCCCAGAGGCGAAGCAGCTCGCCTGGTCACTTTGCCCAAGACCGAGTTCTCAATGGGGAGAGGCCTTCCCTGACCACATCGCTACATCAGTCTCCTCAAGGCAAAGGCTGGAATTCTGATTTGTTATTACTCGTTTACTGAAAGGATGAGACATTCTGAAATGCCTATAGCTGTGGCTCTCAAAAGTTACGTTACAATAATGGGAAGAAGCAGCAGAGAAGGAAAGCAGGGAAGGGAGGAAGGAAGAGAGAAGAGCCACAGAAAACGTGTAAGAATAAAAGCACTGGTATGGAAAGAGTATTTTTTATTCCACTGACCACATGCCAGGCTACAACTACCTTTAGCTTCCCTGTATCTTCAGCAATCTCTAGATTCACTAAAACCACACAGATTTATATAGAAAGGGGGAAAGAAGTCCTGAAAATAAAGCTGATGAAATCTTGGCAAGTGACAGAATGAAGTCTGCTTTCTGGAAAATCTCTTCAGAAAAGGGCACTTTCCTTTCTGGAATGATGGACAGTAATCCTGCCCAAATGTAAGAGAAAAGACAGGGGTCAACAACATTTGGCAGAGGGTGGGTGTGACAGGTGCCAGACAGGTGCACAGCTGGTCCCAACCCACGTGCAGAGTAGGCCAGTGGCAGGATGTGAGCCCAAGCCTGTCACACTCACAGTTCACTCCCTTCACACATGGCTTCTCAAGGTTCCTCGCAGCTTAAGATTGGGAGAAGGGAAATGCTAGATCTCAATCTATAACAAATACTGTTTCCAGGTGGCCCTGCGATGCCATTTTACATGTAAGTTTAATGTGGCTACAGAGTGTCAAGAAAATGAAGTGATGTTTCTTAGAACTGAAGTTCAGTTAAGCTTGAAGATGGGCCACAAAACAATACAATCGTGAACTACTCAGATGCACACTTTACTGTCCGGTCAACTGCCCACCTGCTATTTCCATCTCAGACCAGTGGAAAACCAAAGAAACGCTCTGGTTTGCAGAGGTTTATCTGGGCGCGGTGGTGCTGAACAAGAATCTTGCCCAGCCTCAAGGGCCCCATCCCCCTCTTACCTCCTTGAACTCTTTCACGGTCTTAAAGTACAGCCTCTGTTTTTCTAACAATTCCAAGTACTGGTCATTCAGCTGGTCTCTTCTCATCTTGTTTTCTTGCTTCTTCTTCTCCATCTGTTGAAACATTTTGGGAAACAGTGATGAAAAGCCACCAAGGGTGGCTGACAATGTCCAGAAGGAAACCATTACTAACTTTTTTTTTTTATTACTAACTTTTCATGGATTTCCTTCCAGTAGTTTCCTATGCATCATTTCTGAGGTTGTTTTTATTTATCTGCATGATACGGCATAGGAACTATACTCCGTTCAGCAGTTCTCCTATCATTGGGCATTAACTGCTTCATCTAACTCTTTCTCTGTGTGTGTGTGTCTGTGTGTGTCTGTGTGAGCACAATTTCACAAGAAAGAGGCAGGCAGTCTCCTCTTTACTCAGGAACCTTCCACAGGCCTATTCTATTGCTTGCACTCCCTGCTGGTCTGTTCTGTGTACACCCTGCACCTGCTGGTTCTGGAAAAACCTGTGCTCTGGGGCACAGACACTCCCCTGCCACCTCTATCTAAGCAGAACCCATCACGGTACCCAGATACAGGGGGCTGTGTTTTTCTTTCTTTTAAACAAACACAACGAAAGACATCCATTCAAATAAGTGCTGTTCTGCAGAGCAGACAAGACTTAATCCATTCCAGTGCCAATCAACATTCAAAGTCTACCTGGAACCCTCAATGAGAACTACTTTTGGACTCAATGAATTCACTCGTTCAACAAAGAATTCTTTGGTGCCAACCACAGGTCAGGTGCTGTGCCAGCCACCAGCAACACAGACATGAGAGGAGACAGCCCTCCCCATTCAAAGACCTGAGCACCCTCCTGGTACCCAGCCATCTCGTGGGGGTACAGACACAGCAGCAGCCTCCTCTGCTGGCCAGTACCAAGATGCCTTCACCATGAAGCTTAGGGTAGAATGGAGGGGATGAAGGAGTCAGGCCCATTTCCTTCCTGGGGAATGCTTCAGATAGTAACAGAAAGGGAAGCCAAAGCGGGGGAAAAAACCCAATAACTTCCTCTTGTTCTTCACTATGAGCAAGACTGTTTCCTCGAGGACGTGCATAGTGAGTGGAAAGTCCCTGCACTGAGGCTGGGTTGTTACAGGCCCGTGGTTGGCAAGGTTCTCTGCTCCCCACCTCCCTCTAATCCCCGATCATCAAGAAGGGACTCCACTCCCTCCTGCAAGACAGTCTGCCTGCCCTGGGGAAGTGGGCCCCACACATGGACAGCCGCTGTCTCACTTTGCCCTCATTTTTGTGGCTGAATAGTCTTGTCACCAGGGACGCTTTTTTTTTTTTCCTCTTTTGACATGATTTTGTTGACATCCTTGATAAGGAGATGAAAATTCTGCTATAGGGAAAGAGACATGGCAAGCTTTTGTCTACAGTCCCTCTCTGGTGAGATGGGATTACAGGCAGCTTGAAGGAGTGGAATTTTAGGACAGGTCCTAAGGCAATTCTTTCATGTGTTTACATTCTGGCCACGCTCTCCGGACTACTCCATCCCAGGACTGTGAAAGGAGATGCCCTTTGTCCTCAGGATGTTTCACTGCCATGCCCGAGGACCAGGTGTGTGACACATTTCTAAATGTGACCAAAAGCAAGAGACACTGGAAGTATTAGTTAGGACTTGTCTGCTGCGGTAGTAGGCGCCTATGGCTGCATGTCTGGCTTCCAGACCATCAGCAAGTCTTTTCTCCTGACAAAGTGTGCACGCAAGGAGCCACAGAGTGCAGAAATGCTCATGCTGTCCCTAGCCTGGATGATTCTCTGCAAAGCTATCTCTGGAGCTCCCACATCCCTTTCAGTCCTCTTTTCTCTTCTGAGGCTCAGTACCCTCTCACTTTGGCAGAATTCAGCAATTACTTGCATTTTTATAGGTGACTCCTGGAAACTAAAATGCTCTTGAGGTGTTAAGAAATGGATCCTTGATGGCAGAATGTCAGGAGCCGGACAGCCAGTGAGGACTTGATTCTGGGCAAGAGAGAAGGCCTGCTGGTGAAAGCCAGCTTTCTCATTTGTGAAACGGGGGGAACACACTCACTTAAGAGGGCTTCTGGGAGGATGAGCACAGTGCTTGACACTGGGTAGGTATTACATCCACAGAGCTGTTGGTAAGAGTCTGAACGACTGATGCAGGCAGCCTATGGAGCTGGCCTGCCCATTGTAGGGTCAGAGACCTTATGGGACCCCTTGCAGAGACACTGAAGATGTGTCTTAAGAACTGAGAGCACATCCCCAGGACAACTGGAAGAGACCTGCTTTCTTCAGGGCCTTCTCCTATCACCAGTGTAAAACTCTGCCCACATTACAGAAAAAAGGCAATCTGACCTTCATTCGACTTTGCTTAATTCCTTCTACGATCTGTTCCATCTGACGTAAAAACTGGTCCCGGGAAGCAGAGGAGGCCATGGCTCTGAAAGAAAAGACCAGTAGAGGTATGACCAGCAAACAAGATTCAAGAAAAGGGGAGGAACTGAGGAGTCAGTCCAGATAATGCCTCAGGAGGCAGACAGGCTGTTGCAAGGCAGGAAGGACCCATGGGGGCCCTGTGATCCCAGGCAGCCAGAGATTTTAATTTGTGAGCAAGGCATGAAAATTAGCTTGGTCTTATAAATAAATATTAATCTGTTTTCCCCAACCCTCTCTATAATTTTCTTACTAATAGACACTTTCATAAATAAAATGTGGCTGAAATTAAAAATCTTTTTTAAATTTTGAATGGTGACAGGTACTACTTAAGGAATGAATTTCAGTTCAGTTCAGTTCATTTCAGTCCCTCAGTCGTGTCCAACTCTTTGTGACCCCATGAAGTGCAGCACGCCAGGCCTCCCTGTCCATCGCCAACTCCCGGAGTTCACTCAAAGTCACATCCATCGAGTCGGTGATGCATCCAGTCATCTCATCCTCTGTCATCCCCTTCTCCTCCGGCCCCCATTCCCTCCCAGCATCAGAGTCTTTTCCAATGAGTCAACTCTTTGCATGAAGTGACCAAAGTACTGGAGTTTCAGCTTTAGCATCATTCCTTCCAAAGAACACCCAGGACTGATCTCCTTCAGAATAGACTGGTTAGATCTCCTTACAGTCCAAGGGACTCTCAAGAGTCTTCTCCAACATCACAGTTCAAAAGCAGCAATTCTTCGGCACTCAGTTTTCTTCACAGTCCAACTCTCACATCCATACATGACTACTGGAAAAACCATAGCCTTGAGTAGATGGACCTTTGTTGGCAAAGTAATGTCTCTTCTTTTGAATATACTGTCTAGGTTGGTCATAACTTTTCTTCCAAGGAGCAAGTGTCTTTAAATTTCATGGCTGCAATCACCATCTGCAGTGATTTTGGAGCCCCCCAAAATAAAGTTTGAGCATTACTTTACTAGCGTGTGAGATGAGTGCAATTGTGTGGTAGTTTGAGCATTCTTTGGCATTGCCTTTCTTCAGGACTGGAATGAAAACTGATCTTTTCCAGTCCTGTGGCCACTGTTGAGTTTTCCAAATCTGCTGGCATATTGAGTGCAGCACTTTCACAGCATCATTTTTCAGGATTTGAAAGAGCTCAACTGGAATTCCATCATGTCCACTAGCTTTGTTCATAGTGATGCTTTCTAAGGCCCACTTGACTTCACATTCCAGGATGTCTGGCTCTAGGTGAGTGATCACACCATCATAATTATCTTGTTGTGAAGATCTTTTTTGTACAGTTCTTCTGCGTATTCTTGCCACCTCTTCTTAATATCTTCTGCTTCTGTTAGGTCCATACCATTTCTGTCCTTTATTGAGCCCATCTTTGCATGAAATGTTCCCTTGGTATCTCTAATTTTCTTGAAGAGATCTCTATTCTTTCCCATTCTGTTGTTTTCCTCTATTTCTTTGCACTGACCATTGAAGAAGGCTTTCTTATCTCTTCTTGCTATTCTTTGGAACTCTGCATTCAGATGCTTATATCTTTCCTTTTCTCCTTTGCTTTTCGCTTTTCTTCTTTTCACAGCTATTTGTAAGGCCTCCCCAGACAGCCATTTTTGTTTTTTGCATTTCTTTTCCATGGGGATGGTCTCGTTCCCTGTCTCCTGTACAATTTCATGAACCTCTGTCCATAGTCCAACAAGCACTCTTATCTGTCAGATCTAGGCCCTTAAATCTATTTCTCACTTCCACTGTATATCATACAGGATTTGATTTAGGTCATACCTGAATGGTCTAGTGGTTTTCCCTACTTTTTTCAAATCTGAATCTCACTTAGTTTTTTTTAAATCTGCAGCTTTAGAGGCACTGATCAAGGCACTGGCTGTCCAGTGGTTATGACTTCACCTTCCAGTACAGTGAGTTGAGTTTGATCCCTGGTAGGAGAGCTAAGATCCCTCATGCCAAAAAACTAGAACATAAATAACAGAAGCAGTACTGTAATAAATTCAATAAAGACTTAAAAAAAAAAAAAAGGCACTGTTCAAGACTGGAAGACATTTTCTGAGATTTTCCTAAAACCAGGCTGGTAAAGCTGTTCCTATTTCCAGGAGTAGCAGCTAAACAGTGATGACCTAAAACATGCCTGTTCACCTCCAGTCCTGCAGAGGGACTGATACGAGAAGGATCAGAGCACACAATACAAGGATGAGAAGAAATCTTTTAAAGGATGGGCCAAGCGACAGCAGAACTTCCACAAAAATACTCCAACCTCAGCTTCTCTCAATGATCAGGGGATACAGTTGAAGGCACCATTTTTAGACATGTCACAAGGTTGTACATCACTAACTGGATCTGAATATTAAATGGAGCTGTTTGTTTTCAATTAGAAGTGAAACGTAAAAGTCCAGAGCTTGTAATCCAGCTAAGATCTTAGCTGCTGGCCACAGCAGAGTCTGTGCTAGTACAGATGAAGTCTTCTGGACAGAGAACCAGCGTGGGATTGCCTGGATGGCAGACAAGGGAATGGTTATCTTTGAAGGCTGGTATGATTTGAGTAGAGGTGGGCTTTGCTGTTCAGTTTTTAGAGAAAATATTTATATTTGAACACGGTTATTTAGAGTATGCACATGACTTGAAATCTATCACCAAATTTGAAAACTATTAAAAAATATATAGATTATTACCTAGATTTTACCTTTTAATTTACTTTTTTCCCCCAACCAAGGATTGAATCCAGGCCCTCCATGGTGAAAGAGGGGAGTCCTAACAACTGGATGGCCAGGGAATTCCCTCATTATCTAAATTTTAAAGCATCTATATGTGTGAAAAAATAAATGTTATTTATCTAATCTTAGTAGGAAAAAAGTAATCTACAAAGAAATTATAGTAGTTAGGCACAGTCAAATTATTTGAAAGCTAACTTTTCCCCTAAGCTATTCCTTGGTGTTTTTAAAATTTGCTGTAGTATCATTATGTTTTTGTAAGACCTCAAGGTCTACATTAACCAAGATACATCTGCACACAGCAACAGGGGTAGAAGTATAAGAATCCCAGCCTGGGCACTGAGCCTTGCTGCAAAACGGAGGTGAGCTGACACCGTGTAGGGCACACAGATGCTGACTGGAAGAGAACACTTACTGTGAGAAGTTCTCATGAATGGAGTTCAGCAGGCTGATCTGGGGAGGAAAGAAGAACAAGAACAATAAGCAAAGGCCGAAAGATGCCTGTGCCATCCCAGCCACTGAAAGCCTGGCGCCTGTCTCTGGATGCTGCTTCTGAAAGGAACACAACTTGTTCATGCAGGTGAAAAGAAACATGAAGACAAGAGCAATGTGTTCTCAGCCTCATAGTTTCCCCAGAGCCTCCAGCTGTAACAAGCATGAGCCTGGTAGCAAAGGAGGAGGGCTCCGTGATGGGACCTAAACCCCAGCTGAGACACATCTAAGCCAACATTAGGGCCCCTTGGGGAAGCTGCACCACTGTCCTTTGATCTCACCAAACATGGAACTTCATTTTCAGGGCCATCAGTCCAGTGGAGAGTCAGTGGGGGAGGGAAGGTGAGAACACTGTGCCCACCCTACTCCTTCCCACAGAGTTTCTGCCAATGTGTCTGTTGCCAGGCAGCTCTGAGAGCCTCCACGGGTACATGCCCCAATCAAGGTCTCCCCCGTGGAAATGCTGTTGCCCGCACACAAGACCCTTTATCTGCCCTGATGACAGTCCAGGGTAGGGCTCTGAGTCTGGAGTCTAGAAACCTAGGTTGTCTTTCCAGCTCTGTCACTGACCTTGCTTGTGAGCCTAAAACTAAGCATTTACTGTATTTGGACTCAGGTTCACACTCTGAACCACGGAGATGATATTCTTGTCCTTGACTCCATAGGCATGTTCAAAGCTAAAATATCACAAGTATAAATAGATTTGGAATAAAATGTACAATTTACCCAAATGAAGAGTTCTAACTGCATTAATATGGCTTGGAATTAAAAAGCCGCCACCACCCTGCATACTCCTAAAGAATGCAATAACCTTAAACACTGCTGATGAAGGGAAGTCAATGGGGTTTAAGGCTTTCTCCCAAGGAGCTGGCCTGTCCCTGAGTTAGGAGACAAGTCTTCCCCTTACCAGGTGGGAAGACCCCCAAGTCAGGGTGTGCTGCAAAGTGATCCCCCAGGTCTGATGAAAATCACACAAATGGACTCATCTGTTCAAACATCAATCAAATGTTTGTTATGTGTCTATCACTGTGTAAGGCCCTGGATACAGAGGAAACAGAGCCCACACCTCCTCAAGGAGTGCCTCTTGGAGGAGAGAGATTCATCCGGTTTGACTGACAAAAACAGCTAGTCAACAGGGAACTCAAACTGGGGCTATGAGACAACCTAGAGGGGTGGGGATGGGGTGGAAGGTGGGAGGGAGGGTCAAGAGGGAGGGGACACATGTCCACCTACGGCTGACTCATGCTGATGTATGGCAGAAACCAACACAATATTGTAAAGTAATTATCCTTCAATTAAAAAAAAACAAACCCCTCAAACAAAAAATAGGTAGTCAAGATAATATAGCCACAGAGGCTTCCATTTGGGTCCAGGTAAAAGATACATCTGTAATAGTATTCTTATTAAAGTGGTAATTAGTGCAGGTTGCAGGATGATAACGAAATTAAAAAAAAGATTCTGTCACCCTCAAGGTGAGGGGTAGGAAGGAGCTAATGCATATCACTGTGTGCTAGGAACTAGGGACACTGTCGCATTCATTCTCTATCACTGTAGAATATTTGGTGAGGGCGAGGAGAAGGTCAGACTAAAACCCAAATCCAGTGACTCCAGAGTGCCTGCCCCCCGTCACCACACTGCTGCCTGCTGCAGCTGTGAAGACGCCGCTGCTGCTCGTTTCCAAACACAGCTGCACACCCGCCCTGAGCCACTGCTTTCCACGGAGTGAGCTTGAATCACCAGCATATCTGACCTGAGTGAGAGTCGGAGCAATATGGAGCGGCTGTTCACGGTCACGCCTGCCACTCCTGCTTTCAATTTTACAACTGAAAGCAGTTCTTAAACAGCCATTTTCCCAGGTCAACTCTGACGGCCAACTCTCCCCATTTCCTTTAGTTGGTTCTTTCCTTCACTTAAAGCTCAAACTCAAGTTTCACCAAGTCCAGGCCCTTCTCCATATCTACCTCTTGTGCTTCCAGTATGCTTCTTTTTAGGATGGCACCTCTCGCAGGGCACCATACAACCGCTGCCCACTCTGCACGGTGACAGCCCCGAGGAATCTGCACTTTCTGACCTTGTACCCAACACTGGGCACATGACACACACACACACTCATCTATGTTATCTGCTTTCTATAAAGGCTCTTACCTCTTTTTCCAAATAAACCTTTTTGTCATCCAGGGTATTATATAAAGTGAAGAACTGCTTGGTTTCTTTGTGCACTGCCGATACTGTAAATGCAGAGAAATCAGTGAGAAAACATGTCAGTGATCCCAAGTGCCCTCTCCCTGCTGAGGCGCTGCAAGACTGGGACCTGCCGGGCTGGCGCTCACTCTCATTTTCGAGGAAGCCCCGTGGTGCACAGAGGCCATGTGTGGGGGGCTGCTGCGGGCTGGCAGCGTGTGGCAGCCATGACAGCCCTGCCAGGACAGCAGCTAGAGGAAGCTCCTTGCCAGCGTGCAGGATGGGCATTTCTCTCAAGTCCTCCAAGTGAGGGTCCCAGGAGAAAGGGGGCAGGGATGAAGCAGCCCATGCCAGCTCTTCCTGTCTGTGTGGCTCCCTCCCTTTCCAGCCTCCTCATGAGCGGGAGCCATAGTTGGCTCATTTTTGTAAACCCTGTGCTTAAGGGGAAAGATTTAACTTAGGGAAGAAGCTATTTTCTGCTGAGAAACTGCCATTGTTGACACCTACCCTGATCATCTGAATTAAATGTGAGGAATAAAACATCTGGGTGGAGGTAAAACATAAAAGGAAGCACGTATGCTCTGAGTAGGGACACTGCTCCAGCTAGAACTAGGAAGGCTGGCTGAGAGGTCAACTTCTCAAGGGAAAACTGGGTGTACTTCAGAGAAGACTGGGAGTTTCCCAATAGGAACTGTAGGGCCCTGACCTCCTGGACCTGCAGACCAGCTCACAGGGGTGAGGGACACAGGAACTGCAGGGGCCCAGCTGGCCCAGACGAGGCAGGACTCTGCTCAGGATTCTGAAGACTGTCCATCCAGTTATGGGGAGCTATGAAATATTAAGGCTTTTAAAGCAAGAGTGTAAAATGATGAAATTTATGTGAGAATGAGCTCTCAGGCAGGAGTGAGGCGAAGGCGGGCTATAGCAGAAGAAGAAGAAGAAATGGACACGATACTATTCAGAAACAGAACTGGCAGAGCAGCATGGGTCAGAGAAGACAGGGGGTCTCGGGGCAGCTGGGCTTGACAGCGATCACAGTGAGTGAGGGGAAAGATGCGAGGGAGGCATTCCTGTACCTGCCGAGTCTGAGGTACCCAGGAGACATGCAAGAGTAGAGCCTAAGGAACGGGTGATGGTCCAGGACCTGTTTACTGAGGGTAAGTGAGGAGGTCCCTGAAGGGTTTTGTCTAACAGAATGGAAAAAGGGTCCCAGGTCCAGTAACAGGAGTCGTCAAGGCCTAGGATGTCAAAGTTCATGGTGTGCTGAGCAGCAGTGTGTGGACTGGGGAGGAAGAGGACGACTGAGAGCAGGAAAGAGGCCTCCTGGCAGGCCACCTAGCCTGGGGAGGATCCTGGATAGAATGGGAGAGCTTTCCTTCAGCCCAGGGAGCCTTGAGGGTCTGTCACAGCAGAGAAGGGACACAACTGGATGGGTGGATGAGAGGGATTCAGAGAGGAAGCTGCAGACCAGCGAATGGTTACTGGGCTATGATACAAGGAAGAAGAGGTATGGCAGAAGCACTGCGAAGAAAACGGCAATGGCAGCTTCGAGGGTCACTCTGAGCCTGATGAGACGTGGTCCCTGATTTAGGTTGAGGGACACCCAGTCTTGAATGACACGACGCTGTTAAAGGCAAGGATCGCATGAGAAGAAGGTTCACAGAGAAGAAGGACAGTGAGTGAGGACTGATCTAGAGATGCTAGCATCACAAGTTCCATGTGAAGTTGGAAAGTGGAGTCTTTCCAACTCCAGCTATAGCAGGAGTGATGGCTGATGTGGATGAGGGTGGGCTGAAAGCATTACTCCAAGAGTTCAATCAGCTTAAGCCATCTATCCAGGGAGAGGGAGTCAGGCCTCCACAGTGCCATGCCTGGGATTCTGGGCTATGTGGAATGAGTGGGCCTGATGAGGAGCTAAAGCCCTTTCCAGGGCTGGCTTCTATGGAGGAAACACCACGCTACAGTGGGTCAGAGCCCCTCGGCCCCTGCCCCTCCAGGGCCAGCCTCAGGAGAGCCTGTGGCTGATGCACCTACTCTGGCGGTAGAGTTCAATAAATCTCTTCTGATACTGTATTAGCTCGGCTCGGCTGGGCACTTCATCAATCTTGCGATGCAAAATTGCTATTTCTCGATTTCTTCGAGCCTAAATGCAAAAAAGATGGGGAGACAACACTATTTGATGAAAGGCCTTATTTGTTCCCACAAAATATTGCCCCCACTCACCCTGTGCCTGCAAACCAGCCCCGGAATGCAGGCACACAACACCAGCTGGCTCCGACTCTTTGACTCCCACCTTGCAATACAGAGAGAAGGCTTGGCTGTGAACTGGTGCCACCTGTGTATGTTATGGGCTAAGCTGCCTCAGTCATGTCTGACTCTTTGCAACCCTGTGGACTGTAACCCCCCAGACTCCTCTATCCTTGGGATTCTTCAGACAAGACTACTGGAGTGGGTTGCCATGCCCTCCTCTAGGGGATCTTCCCAACCCAGGAATTGAACCCACATCTCTTACAGTCTCCTGCATTGGCAGACGGGTTCTTTACCACTAGCGTCACCTGAGAAGCCCCTAAACTGGAGCCACAGGAGGCATCAAATTAACAGATTTGATCAAATTAACAAGATTCTGAATGGGACGGTATCCCCAGCCAGCCCACCAGGCCCCCAAGGACCCTGGAGCAGCTGATTCCCCAGAGCCAGAAGCACTTCCCAGATGACAGGAGACTGATGCCACCTTGCTGCTCCATACAACTTCCAAATCCCTGAGCCTGTCTGAAAACCTCCTAAAGCATCTTTCTGGCATTTGCCCCCACCCATGAAATGAACTGGGCTCTATTAGTCAAATTGCTCCTGACTGCATCTGGGAGGCAGAGCCGTGAGGGTGCAGGGGAGACCCTGAGGCGGGGAGTTTCCTGTGGGCAGCACTGGAGAAGGCTGTCCAGCTCCCCAACATATTCACAGTCTCAATGTTGCCCTCTCCTGTGCCTCCTTGTCCCTTCATCTCCCAGCTACTTTATTACAATAGCAGATGGGGACCTCTGAATTCATTTGGGTGCAAAACCCTTCCCAGTGCAAAACCCACTATCAGCTCTGGTGACCAAACCAAAATCAGGTCTGTGGCTTGAGCTAGAGTAGAGGGACAGATCTATTTCTCCTTTTGGCCAAGGCTATATTCCCCATGGGTGCTTTGGCTCTGACACCTATGCTTTTTTTTTTTTTCTCCAGGAATCTATAGATACAATCATTCATTCTTTTCACTGCATCTTTAACCTCTCCTTTTCTACTGGTTTCTTTTTACTGGCATTTAAGTATGTTGAAGTCCCTCATCCCTTTAAGGCCCTTCCTTAAACCCAATCAGGGACTTCTCTGTGGCCCAGTCCTTAAGAATCTGCCTTCCAATACAAGGGGTGTGGCTTTGATTCCTGATTGGGGAACTAAGACCCACAAGCCGTGGGGCAACCAAGCCCTTGAACTGCAACTAGAGCCCATGCACCACCATGAAGACCCAGGACAGCCAGAAAAGAAAGAAAGAAAAAAAGAAACCTCAAAACCAAGTACTCAAGTGCCTCTGACGTCTCGACTCCAGTCCCCACAAGCCACCCTGCAACCCACTGCTACTGGCTGCTCCCAACACCCACTGGAAATACTCTCACCAAGGTCACACGGGAGAAGGCAATGGCAACACACTCCAGTACTCTTGCCTGGAAAATCCCATGGATGGAGGAACCTGGTAGGCTGCAGTCCATGGGGTCCCTAGGAGTCGGACACGACTGAGCATCTTCACTTTCACGCATTGGAGAAGGAAATGGCAACCCACTCCAGTATTCTTGTCTGGAGAATGCCAGGGACGGAGGAGCCTGGTGGACTGCTGTCTATGGGGTCGCACAGAGTCGGACACAACTGAAGCGACTTAGCAGCAGCAGCAGCAGCAGCAGCAGCAGCAGGTCACACAGACCTTCTCTGTGCACCTGTGACAATTCTCAGCCTCCAGCTCTGTCTGGCAACGCTGAACCTTCTTTCCACTGAGCCCTCTGCTCAGCTGTCAGGAGACCTCAGACTCCTGTTTTCCCTGGGCCTCGAGCTGCCCACTTGGTCTCAAGCCTCACTGGTGGAGTCCTTCTTCCCCTCTTCATAGCCTCCGTTACCACCTACACAGTGCTGACCCCCAGACCTCCAGCCCAGACTATTCCTACTTGGTGGAGTACCCTATTCTTTAAAAGCCCCACAGAGATCTCATGAACATTTCTTTTCACTGTCCCATTCCCTTCAGCCCTATCCGTTTTGCTTTAGGCTTTTTCTCAATGAATAACACAAGGATCCACGCTAGTGCCAAGTTGGAAATTCTCCACCATCCTGGACTCTGGTTTTTTCTCTAACCCATCCCAAGTTCCATTGTATCGATGCTGCTCAGCCTCTCAGCCACTAGTTCACTTCCATCCACCCTCACTGAGCCAGCCCCGGCTCGGGCTTCAGCACTGACCCCTGCAGCCCCTTGGCTCCTTCCACCAGAACTGGCCTTCCTTTCCCAGAGAGCAGAGAGAAGTCGGGGCCAAAGTGCAACACGAGTTAACTCTTGGCTTTTAAGTGTCCATGAGCCAGAATCTGGCAATGGAAGAGATTTTACAATGCCATTTTGACTCTACGTGAATTTAAAGCCAACTCTGAAGCCTATCTTCCCATATCTGATGGCGTTCTCACCACCCTCCCTCCCTCTACACGGCCCTGCCACCCCAGATTATCAACTAACAGCTAATATGGGCACTTAGTATTGAAAGAAAAGTACTTGAAAAGAACATTAGACCTTGAATCCTGCCTCCAGCACTTTCTAGCTGCTTGTATTTAACAGATTTGAATAATTTCTTCATACAGAAAGTAAGGCTGATAGCTACTCTCCAGTAAAGGTGGTAATCAAGTCAAACGAGATGTTGGTGAAATAACAGACCAGTGTGAGGTGTTATAATCAACACCTCAATCCAGAGTTACACTCCAGACAGAACAGCAAACTGCAGCCTTATAACTGAGTCTCTCTGGCTCTTAGATACTGAGATGCTCTTGTTCTGCTACAGGACATGCAAACCTAGTCAGATGGATTTATCAGCTCGCTTTTACTCACCTGTAGTAGACGGATCTTGTAAAGTTTCTCTTTCTCCATGTTATACCGTCTGTCTAGGTCTTCCTGAAATTGGGAAAAAAACGCACAATTATCTGCAAATTTTTATTTTTTTGATGAAATCTTTTGAAGTTGAACAGTTTTTATATATCTCCTTCACCGTGAGGATCCAAATTTCTTTTCTGAAATGGCTGAGTTCAGGGTTGAGTCCTCATTCTATGAGATCCTTGACACTCTTTCACATCACTTTGTAACAACTCTTTCTTCTTCTGGGACCCAGGCTGAACCCAGGGTTCTTAAGTGAAGGATCCCCCAAATCCACGTGCCCTTCCTTCCCTTAACAAGCCAACCATGAGGAGGAGATAACTGACAGGAGCCTGCAGTTCTGTGTTGCTGTGTTAGATGATGCTGCTTCCTTATGTTTCTGCTTATAGCTGCAGTGTCCAATGTGATTGCCACCAGGCAAATGTGGCTATTTAAATTCATATTTTCTAAAATTGAAAAATACTCAATTTCTCAATTGCCCTAGCCAACCTTCAGACGCTCAGTAACCATACACAGCTAGTGGCCACCATACTGGATAGAGCACAGATCGAGAACACTTCCACCACTGCAGAAAGGCCTTTTGGACAGTATTAGAAGACAGAAACCAGGCCCTCACTGAACCCAAGGAGTTAAGACACGTGGCTGGATGGCTCACTGTGCTGGAGGAAGCTACAAAGGCGTCAGAGGTGCCCCTCTCCCCCTGTGTTTTTGCACACACACACTCCTGCCAGCTCAGCTGCAGGCAAACCCCAACAGCCTTTACTGTGGGAGTCCTGAAGTTCCCTCTCTGGGAGCCTCTGAGGGCACAAAGGGAAGAGGAACCTAAAGGAGGCGAATGGTAGAGGCTTTCCTGTGTTTCCCTTCCTCCTCCTCTTCCTTTTCTGTTCCTTTCTCCTGGAAGCACTCTTTTAACTCAGAACAGGGGCTGGCAAACCACAGCCCAATGGCTAAATCCAACAGCCCTTGAGCCAAATTCGCCTGTACCTATTTTTTTTTTTTAATTAATTTTTTCATTGAAGGACAACTGCTCCACAGAATTTTGTTGTTTTCTGGCAAACCTTAACATGAATCAGCCACAGGTATACACATATCCCCTCCCACCTGAACCTCCCTCCGTGCCTAGTTTCATAAATAAAGTTTTATTGGAACACTGCTATGTCCCTTCATTATATACTGACTCTGAGGACCAGAGTGGAGCTGGCCCACAAGGTTGACAATACTCACTACCTGGCCCTTTAACACCCCCTGACCTCGGAACACAGGCCCATAGACAGAGCTCTCTCCCTGCACACCGCCCGCCCCTCGAAGCCTGTGGGCTGTGACCTGCAGGTTCAGCCCTTACGGCCTTTCCCCTTCCCAGCTCAGAGGCCAGACTGGAGATGGAATGCCTGGGCCATGTGCCACAGGGCTGTCCACAGGGAAGCTGTGCTCCACCCGAGGGGTGGGTGTGCAAGATGGAGTCAGGCCCTGAGAGCCCACAGACGAGGAGGTGGCCACAGAGATGATGGAAGGAGGTGTGAGAAGCTGTTGAAGACACAAAGCTGGTCACCACGTCCACAGAGGACAGTACTGGTCCTGAGAATGGGCAGGTACTTACATTGTGCGTCATCGCAGAGGTTAAGGCACCATGTGACTCTCCCCCAGAGAGGGTCTGCAATGAGGAAAAGTAAAAAAAAAAAAGAAAACATCATCTCTGAGGAAAGAAGCCTGAGGGTCCAGAAGTAGGAAGAGGGGGGTGGGCTGGCCGTTTGCCGATCATATCTGAACAGGGAACAGCCCTAGATTTTAAACTGTTCTGAAATGTCCATCAGTCACATATTAACAAACTAAACTGTTTCTGAATGCAAGTCAATCCCTCTAGCGAGGTGTGATGGCTTAGAAGAGAAATGCTGCCCTTAAAGTCTGAGTTCTATACAAACCCAGAGGCTGGCTGAGCTGAACTCAGAGTTTCAGTCTTGGAAACAACTGGAAAGTTGGGGTGGTCCCAATTCACCACCACTGCCCAGCCATACTCTGCTGTTCTGCACCAGTCCTCATGGCTGTGGCTGAAGTGACAGAACCCGTCACGACAGGGAGGCAGCACCTCCGTGGCCTGTCTGCCTGATGACTGGGGCAGTGTCCATACAGGCCCACGCCCAGCCCTGGCAGACGGCCCTGGCTGTTCCAGTCCCCTCCTTTCCCTGAGCCCCAAGTTCCCCATTTCCCCAAGCAAGAGGGCGCAGTTGATAAGGTCTGAGGCCATACCCTGACCTAAGCACAGAGAGCCTCAGCAAAGAAGCTTTGAATGGAGTATGAGAAGGGAAAACAAACCAGTGATCCCTACAGTCTCATCTGGTGAGAGAAACATTGTTCTGCACCAGTCCTCATGGCTGTGGCTGAAGTGACAGAACCCGTCACGACAGGGAGGCAGCACCTCCGTGGCCTGTCTGCCTGATGACTGGGGCAGTGTCCATACAGGCCCACGCCCAGCCCTGGCAGACGGCCCTGGCTGTTCCAGTCCCCTCCTTTCCCTGAGCCCCAAGTTCCCCATTTCCCCAAGCAAGAGGGCGCAGTTGATAAGGTCTGAGGCCATACCCTGACCTAAGCACAGAGAGCCTCAGCAAAGAAGCTTTGAATGGAGTATGAGAAGGGAAAACAAACCAGTGATCCCTACAGTCTCATCTGGTGAGAGAAACAGACTTTATTTTCCATCCTTGTCCACACCAGTTCCTTGGAAGATCAAGGCCTCTGTTCAGAGAGCCAGTGGGATGGGTTCTGAGCCAGCTATACTCCCAGGTGACCAGAGCTCCATCCTCACATCTCAAGCAAGCTGCTCTCTGCAGCATCCATGTCCCGGGACAGGAGTGCAGGGCGCAATCAGCAAACTGGCACACAATTGAGAGGTAAATAGGACAAATGGGACTAGAGCTCAGGGAGTTCCTAGAAACACCCATTCCTAATGGAGGGGCAGCCAGGCTTGTAAACCGGTTAACACTTGCCCCGGGGTTGCTGCTGTCCACACTCAGAGCTGCTTTAACCCACAAAATGAAGACAAAGTTCAGGGATACATATCGACAAAAACCACTTGAGAATGAGCGTTCAGAGGACAAGGCTGAGGAAAAGTCTGGTCCCTTTCAGTTCATGGTGGATGTCACAAAGCCCCCAGCAGTCTGGAGCACCCCTCCACAGCCCGTACCTTTTCATCTCTGCCTGGCGCCCTCTCAGCCTTCAGGCTTTCGATTTCTTGCTGCAGCCGTGCCATCTCCTCCTTTAAAAGTAATATGAACATTTATAACATCTGGACAGGCTAGTAACTGGATGTAATGATTTACCTTGATCTAGAGTCTTATTTTCACATTTGTGAGTTTATGTGGGGACAAGAAGTCCATAAAGAACTAGCCCCCCGGGGCCCCTGATTTTCAGCCTGGGAACGTCTTTTCAGGAGGGCAGAGGCAGCCGTATCTCAGTCAGAAGGGGTCTTTCTTCCCCAGGGGCGGGTGAGGCTCGCAGTAATCACTGGGACTGGGATGAATGAGTGGCTTAGAGTCAGTCCCAATCCTCCTCCTCTTTTTCAGCTCTTTTCCACCTTTCCTGGGACCTTCCAGCCTGGAGCCCTGCCTCATCCAGCCCTCCTCCACTTGTCACCCTCATCTGCTTAAGTCAGATAAGGCTTCTAGAGGGCTCCTACACCACAGTGGCCTCTCTTCCCCTAGACTCACAGAACTCAGCCCTCTTCTCCTGTCTCCCACATGGTCCCCTGTGCACATACCACTCTCACTTTTGGACCATGAGACACAGAGACATGTTAGGATTTTAGGGCGGCCCTAGTTTCATAAGATACTACCTCTTCTGTAGAACTTCTCTTTTAAATACATTTGTAAATTAGAAAACACTGTTTGTTAGACTGTGCTCTCAGTTTGGGGTCTGGCACACAGAGTTACTCATCCAAGTCATTTCTAGTGTCCTCTGATCACATCATAGCACTTTACTCCTCTTGCACACTACCACGTACCTGCCTGGTGAACCTCCTCTTCCTATCACACCCGGATAGGACCCGCAGCAGCACAAGGGGAGGGAAAGCAGGAGACTGTATGAGAATCTTTGTTAACATAGATGACACCAAGCAACACTTACTCGACAATGTGCTTTAAACTCCTGTTCCTGACTTTTCAGATTTTCATTCACGGCTACAAGGGCTCTCAAATTCTGCAGGATGCTGAAAAGACCAAAAAACAACTGACTTTCAACAAACCATGATTTTATGAATCACAGCTAAAACGAAGACCCCAGAAAAAAAGGCACTTTTTAAAAAATTTCCTTTGTCTTTCCCAAGAGTGTCTAATAGGCTGCCCACCAATGATAATGACCACCATTTAACAGACATTATTATTCATCTATAAGCTGAGTCCATCAGGTCACATTCAAACAAATGTTACAGAATACAGAATTAAAATATCAACTGCAGAAACATCAATGTGTTTGAGATTACTGTGTATTTTTAATGATACCAACTATTTAAGACTCAGAGCACAGACAGAATCATAATTTTAATTCCCATTTAAAATATTAAATGTAAATGCTTTAAATTGTCTAAATACAATTAATTAAGAAGAAACACCCAAAACCCAGTGTTTTGGCAAAAAAAGGACAACATTTTCATTTTTGAAGGACAGGGTAAGATCAGTGCTGTTAAAACCTGGTAACCATGGTTGACTCCAAGGGAGGAGGACTGGGTACCGGGGGGCAGGGGCGGGAGAAGACTTTTCAGTGTATGTCTTTTTGAACCTTGCATGTTATTACTTACTTTCTAAAAACGAGAAAACACAAAACAAAACAGAAAACATAGCTGCTCCTGACCCAGGAGGAAGTGGGAGAAAGAGGAAGAAGGCAGCCCCTGATCAGCATCAGTGGTCAAGTAACCGGGAGAATGGTGCCAGCAGCCATGACCTGGGCTCCTTAGCCCTGTTCTCCAACCACCAGCCACACTCACAGAGAAAATAAATACCACGTGTTGAGATCTCCTACCTCGGATCAGCTTTGGCCTCTATCTTCTCGAGAGCTGTCTGCTCTTTGTCCAGTTTCTCACTGTGACCCTTGAGCTATGGGAGAGGAGGAGGCACGTTGCTGTAGACTTCCAGGACAGGAGGCGAGGGCTTCCATTCTCCTTCCTGGCCCACACCTGCACCGTCTCTGAACAGGTGGCCCAGCCCACTGGACATGGCCATACATTGAGAAGACAGGTGGACAAGGGGAACAGGATGGGGCTGGAGGGACAGCACAGAAACATAAAAACCGCAGCCTTCCTGACACAGGCTGTGAGTAAAAGAAACCTTGGCAATACCTTTAAATCTCAGCAGCAAGTGGGTGGAAAGCCAAAGTAATGCTGACAGCAGGTGCCTCTCAGTGGGAAGAAGTAAATAAAAGCAGCAGCTATGAGAGACAGACCAGGGTTTCAATCTCAGGACACCACCACTGGGGCTACTCACAGGGGCAGGGGTAAATCTCCTATCTTGAAAAAGTCCATTTTCTTTCTCTGAGTCAGTGGAGACTTTAAAAAGCAAACTTTAAGGAAACTCACATTTTAATTTTTAAGGTGTGTAGATCTACCGTACAATAGACTATTAAGCTGCTATTAAAAAAGAATAAACAGTTCTTTTATGATGATCTCTAACATTCACTGTAAGTTGAAGAAAACACATAAAACCATTATTCCAAAGTGCACCAAGGGAGGTATACATGTATACATCTTGTATACACATGCATTAAAGAACCCACACGTTATTTGTATATGCACAAAAATTTTCTGAAAAGATTCACAAGTGATTGGTTATCCTCTAGATAGAGTAGTTGCTTGGGTAACAGGGGGACATCCTTTGTACTTTTTGAATTTTGAACTATGTGAATGCACCACCTATTAAAAAAAAAGTTAAAGAACTTCCAAGAGTTCTAGCTGAGAACAAGTGGCAGCAAGTCTTTCTTTCTCAAGTCCTGGGAAGTTCAGGTGATTTTGTTTGATGATAGGAGCGGGCACCTTGGGAACAAGAAAGATGGTAGCAGGTAAGACCAGCCAGTGGAGGATCACCATGTGGATCTGGCAGGTGTGGGAAGAACTGGGTGGCAGGACTGGGGTCTGCGTCAGGAACAGCCAGTGGGCTGGCAGTGAAGCCTGCTTCCCTTAACCCAAAAGCTGGCACAGGGGTCCCAGAGGCAGGGCGGCTCCCAGAGACCTGGCAAGACTCAGGAGGAGGGACAGTGTCCTGACCCCAAATATCAGTTACCACTGGCTGATCCCACCAAACAGCAGGACCCCCCTTCCAAAATAGTTATGTGGAACATGCTGCATAAAATGAATAGAATCCACACAGCTGATAACAGAAAATTTCAGAATCACAAATAAGCACACTATTAAGAATTATCATGTATTTTAAGAAAGATAAAACTGTAAAAAAGGTTATCAACTCAACAAATGAATTCTGATCTGAAGGGATAGTTTGTAGATCAAGGAAAACTTCAGACACAGTCGAAGCCCTTACGCTGGACAGGATCCTCCATATATAAAAAAGAATCAACCTCCACATAAGAAATTAAAGTTGTGATTGCTGAAATTAGAAAGTGCACAGGCTAGAAGGGGCCCTCCACTGATGCAGGGGCCTGCAGCGCCTCCCCCACATTTCAGGGCTCCAGGGAAGGCAGGTCCTCCCTGTTTTCCAGGGCCACAGGTTTTGCTGAAGAGGTAAAACTTGGCGCACTGGCAGGAAAGGGATCAGAGTGCTCATGTGCCCAGGCCTTGCCTTGAACAGAAAAGGAGACTGAGGCCCAAAGGCAGAGCTCATTACTGATTCAAGGTCCCAGTCTCAGTCCTCTGACTAAATCAGCCTTCTTCCTACATTGTTCAGCACAGCCTCCCATTTTCCTAGATAAGAATTAGTTTGACTGCCTGACTAGATGGTAAGCTCCCTGAAAGGTCATGGTGCCAGTCTCCAGCACTGGAATCTGCACGGCCTTTCTGCCTCAGTTTCTCCAGCAGCACAGCAGGGATATTAACAGTGTGCTGCCAGGGTTGACACGACGATTCAATGATAACACAAATGATGTGCCCACAGCACAGCCAGCACATCGCAATGTTGGCTGCCATTAGGATAGGGATAGTATCTCCTATAATATATAATATATAATATATAATATGAGAGTATCTCCTATTATTAACTTAATTCAAATCTTCCACCTCTCTAGCACATGCAAGGATTCAAAAAATTTTTTTTATTGAAAGATAACTGCTTTACAGAATTTTGTTTTCTGTCAAACCTCAACATGAATCAGCCATAGCTATACCTATATCCCCTCCATTTTGAACCTCCCTCCCATCTCCTGCCCCCTGCCATCTATCTAGATTGACACAGAGCCCGTTTGAGTTTCCTGAGCCATACAGCAAATTCCTATTGGCTATCTATTTTACATATGGTAATATAAGTTTCCATGTTATTCTTTCCATACATCTCACCCTCTCATCTCCTCTTTCCATGTCCATAAGTCTATTCTCTATATCTGTTTCTTCAAAGCTGCCCTGAGAATAAATTCTTCAGTACCATTATTCTAGATTCTGTATATATGCTTTAGAATACAGTATTTCTCTTTCTGACTCACTTCACTCTGTATAATAGGTTCTAGGTTCATTCACCTCATCAGAACTGACTCAAATGCGTTCCTTTTTGTGGATGAGTAATATTCCATTGTGTATATGTACCACAACTTCTTTATCCGTTCATCTGTTGATGGGCATCTAGGTGGATTCGATGTTCCAGCTATTGTAAATAGTGCTGCAGTGAACAATGGGATATGTGTGTCTTTATCAATTTTGGTTTCCTTAGGGTATATACCTAGGAGTGGGACTGCTGGGTCATATGGTGGTTTTCATACTTTTCACGGGGTTCTCAAGGCAAGAATACTGAAGTGTTCGCCATTCCCTTCTCCAATGGGTGACATTCTGTCAGACCTCTCCACCAAGACCTGTCTGTATTGGGTAGCCCCACATGGCATGGCCTAGTTTCACAAGAGAGTTTCAGAAAAACATCTATTTCTGCTTTCTTGACTATGCCAAAGCCTTTGACTGTGTGGATCACAATAAACTGTGGAAAATTCTGAAAGAGATGGGAATACCAGACCACCTGACCTGCCTCTTGATAAATCTGTATGCAGGTCAGGGAGAAACAGTTAGAACTGGACATAGAACAACAGACTGGTTCCAAATAGGACAAGGATTACATCAATACTGTATATTTTCACCCTGTTTATTTATCTTACATGCAGAGTATATCATGAGAAATGCTGCACTGGAGGAAGCACAAGCTGGAATCAAGACTGCTGGGAGAAATACCAATAACCTCAGATATGCAGATGACACCACCCTTATGGCAGAAAATGAAGAACTAAAGAGCCTCTTGATGAAAGTGAAAGAGGAGAGTGAAAAAGTTGGCTTAAGGCTCAACATTCAGAAAACAAAGATCATGGCATCTGGTCCCATCACTTCATGGGAAATAGATAGGGAAACAGTGGAAAGAGTCGCTGACTTTATTTTTTGGGCTCCAAAATCACTGCAGATGGTGACTGCAGCCATGAAATTAAAAGATGCTTACTCCTTGGAAGGAAAGTTATAATCAACCTAGGCGGCATATTAAAAAGCAGAGACAGTACTTTGTCAGCAAAGATCCATCTAGTCAAGGCTATGGTTTTTCCATTAGTCATGTATGGATGTGAGAGCTGGACTATAAAGAAAGCTGAGCGCTGAAGAATTGATGCTTTTGAACTGTGGTGTTGGAGAAGACTCTTGAGAGTCCCTTGGACTGCAAGGAGATCCAACCAGTCCATCCTAAAGATCAGTCTTGGGTGTTCATTGGAAGGACTGATGTTGAAGCTGAAACTCTGGCCACCTGATGCAAAGAGCTGACGCATTTGAAAAGACCCTGATGTTGGGAACGATAGAAGGTGAGATGGTTAGATGGCATCAATGACTCAATGGACATGAGTTGGGTAAACTCCAGGAGTTGGTGATTGACAAGGAGACCTGGGATGCTGCAGTTCATGGGGTCACAACGAGTCAGACACACCTGAGTGACTAAACTGAACTTTGTCAAAAATAAGCCTATAGGTGCATGGGTTTATTTCTGGGTTTTCTATCTTGTTCCATTGGTCTGTACTTCTGTTTTTGTGCCAGTATCATACTGTCTTGATGACTGTAGCTTTGTAGTATAATCTGAAGTCAGGAAGGTTGATTCCTCCAGCTCCATTCCTCTTTCTCAAGACTGCTTTGGCTATTTGGGATATTTTGTTTCCATACGAATTGTGAATTTTTGGGGTCACAACGAGTCAGACACACCTGAGTGACTAAACTGAACTTTGTCAAAAATAAGCCTATAGGTGCATGGGTTTATTTCTGGGTTTTCTATCTTGTTCCATTGGTCTGTACTTCTGTTTTTGTGCCAGTATCATACTGTCTTGATGACTGTAGCTTTGTAGTATAATCTGAAGTCAGGAAGGTTGATTCCTCCAGCTCCATTCCTCTTTCTCAAGACTGCTTTGGCTATTTGGGATATTTTGTTTCCATACGAATTGTGAATTTTTTTGTTCTAGTTTTGTGAAAAATGCCTTTGGTAATTTGATAGGGGTAGCACTGAATCTGTAGATTGCATTTTCACAATATTGACTCTTCCTACCCAGGAACATGAAATATCTCTCCATCTACTTATGTCGTTTTTGATTTTTTTCATTAGTGTCTTACAATTTTCTGTGTACAGTTCTTTTGTCTCCTTAGGTAAGTTTATTCCTAGATACTTTATTCTTTTTGTTACAGTGGTGAAAGGGATGGACTCTTTAATTTCTCTTTCTGATTTTTCATTGCTAGTATATAGAAATGGAAGTGATTTCTGTGTATTGATTTTATATCCTGCAACTTTGCTGAATTCACTGATTCAGTTCAGTTCATTTCAGTCTCTCAGTCGTGTCCGACTCTTTGCGACCCTATGAATTGCAGCACACCAGGCCTCCCTGTTCATCACCATCTCCTGGAGTTCACACAGACTCA
>SJYC01030119.1:0-17494 GCA_006408675.1 Madoqua kirkii | reverse complement strand
GGGAGGGGCGGGCCGGGGGCGGGGGAAGGAGCCCGAGGGGCGGGGCTGGGGCCCGCGGCGTTTCTCCCTCCCTCCCTCCTTCCCTTTCTTTCTCCTCTTCTCACTCTCCAGTCTTTTCTTTGCCTCCGCAGCCGGCCGAGGGGGCGGGCCCTGCAGCCTTTGTTGCTCGCAGACCGAGCGCAGCCGCCCTCTGGGCGGCAGTCCGGGCCCAGGACGCCGGGAACTGCACGCGGGTCGGGCATGTCCTGAGTCGGACCCGGGACCGGGCAGCGAACGGACGGGACGGACGAGAGCGTGTGCGAGGGGTCGCTCGGCGGCCGCCTGGCCCCGGCCATGCCCAGCGGCCCGAGTCCCCGAAGCCCCGCGCCGCTGCTGCGCCCCCTGCTCCTGTTCCTCTCGGTCCTGGCGCCGGGCGCCCACGGATCTGCACCAGGTGGGTGGCTGCCCCGCCCCGGCCGGCCGGCCCTGCCACCACTCCCCGCTTCTCCAGCCTAGGTTCAGCCCCTTCTCACCTCTGCAGATTCCGCTCCCTCCAGGCTCTGCCGGGAGGGGTCGCCCCCCACTCTCCTGGTGTTAGGGACAGGGGTGGGCTTAGGGCATCGAAACCGCGCTTTCAGGGAGCCTTCCCCAGCCCTCGACTCCGCTACGCACCCTGCCCCTAGCCAGAATAAGCCTCTTACGCGCTCTTCGAGCTTCCGTTTCGCCACCTCGGGTGCAGCAGAGCGCGTCTGTCTCTCCCGGGGAATCTCTTCGTCTGAGCGACTGGACGGAGCGCGGCTTGCACACGACCTATTCAGTTCCTAGCCCTCCTCCGAATGCCTCCTCTGGAGAGCAGGCTGGCCAGGGCGCTGCGGGCGGAGTCGCGGGGTCGCAGGTCTACGCGGTCCCCCGCCGAGCTCCGGCCCCTCTCCCTGGCCCCCCGCCTCTAGGCAGCCTGCCCGGCCCTCAGGCTCCCCGGGCCGGGTCTTGGGCTGTCCTTGCACTTCCTGCCTCCCCCTCCCCCAAGTGTGAAGGCGCCGGGAGTGCAGCGCGGAGAAGGAGCTTCTTTCCCCGGCCCTGGGCTTGGCTCTCCCCACCCAACCCCGCCCGGCTGGCCTCCGACGAGCCTCTGGCCGGCGTCCAGAATCATGCTCCGTCCGGGTCCGCCGGGCCGCGGAGCTCCTGGAGCGTCCGGCCTGGGAATTTAGGATCGAAGAGTGCAGAGGACCCCCTGGCCTTGCGCTCTGGGAGCTCCTGGTCTCATGGGCGCGGGTAGAATAGTGGGAAGCGCTGTGGAGGCGAGGCAGTCGGGAAGAAAGCTTTGTAGGAGAGGGGCCCGAGCTTGGAGAACTGAAAGGATGGATGAACTTTAGATGGGCTGGAAGGGTGTGTGTGTGTGTGATGGATTAACTTTAGATGGGCTGGAAGAGTGTGTGTATGTGATGGATGAACTTTAGATGGGCTGGAAGGGTGTGTGTGTGTGTGTATGTGTGTGATGGATGAACTTTAGATGGGCTGGAAGGGGGTGTGGGGAAGTGGGAGGATCCTACCACTGCTGTGTGTTGCCTTGGCATTTTACACACTGAAAATATGCATCTTGTTTTTTGAGAGTGTCTGTTTTTTTTAATCTTATGTTTTATTGGAACAGACAATATGTGCCAAGGTATTTATGAATGTACCATTCCACTTGACTTGAAAGTTCCACTCACCTCCATCTTCCAAAAATTAATTGGCATTTTTAATCTGGCTTTGTCTTCTCGCCTATTTCACTTGTCTCATGAGTCGATAGTTTTAATATTCTTTATCCATCATCATAGTCTGGTTTTCACAAGGAGAGGACACCTACAAAGTTATTTAATTGACTTTCTTTCTGAATTTAATCTCACAAGAAATAAAGGGGTAGTTGCCCAGTCATGTCCAACTCTTTGTGACACTATGGACTGTAGCCCTCCTGGCTCCTCTGTCCATGGAATTCTCCAGGCAAGAATATTGGAGTGGATTACCATGCCCTCCTCCAGGGGGGTCTTCCTGGCCCAGGGATCGAACCCATGCTCTCTTACGTCGCCTCCGCTGGCAGGAGGTTCTTTACCGCTAGCACAACCTTTTCTGCTTTTATTCAGAGTGGTGTCGTTATGTAAGCAGTGTCCATATTTC
Organism: Madoqua kirkii; assembly: GCA_006408675.1. Lineage (NCBI taxonomy): Eukaryota > Metazoa > Chordata > Mammalia > Artiodactyla > Bovidae > Madoqua > Madoqua kirkii. Next base: position 15,361 of record SJYC01030119.1, on the reverse strand, counting down.
CAAATAACATGACATCAGAGCTGGCCCTCGAATCCACAGAAGGCTTACTCTTGGAAAAGGGGTCCTATTTTATGAGTGATGCACAGCTTTCATCCTGCATACTTTTAGTTTCACAGATACAAAATGGATTTTTCCTTAAAATGTGAGATGTGTATAAGAGACAGGGTTAGGCCTTTGAGCTGGGTTTTGGGGAGACCTCCCTCCCCAGCAGAGGGATTGTGGTTGTGAGGCTGGAAAAGCATATAGGCCAGAACGTAGGGAGCATTTAAGCCAGATCTTAGAGATTCGAGGAACTGTTGAGGGGTGCAGCTGATGAAAGCCATTGAGGGAGCAGTGTTTTAGGGAGGAAGCTTCCCGTCTAGCACCAATGTGTAGGGGACAGAGCAAATATTTAATGAGACCTACCGTGTGCCAGCATCCCTACTTCTTATTTCTCATCAGCTCCACAACAACCCTGCAAGGTGTGTGATGGAAAGTTCTTTTATAAATGAGAGGACAGATTCAGAGAGGAGAGTGACCTGCTAGGTTAGACTCCTGGGCTACCTGGGTGAAGCCTGTGTTTTCCCACTGCCCCAGAGCTGGGGACCCATGATGAGGGTGAACCAGGTGATGGGAGCAGGAAAGTGGTTGCCCCAAGGAAGTGCCCCTGAAGCCTGAACTTGTGTCCAGGCTCCCTGGCAGCTGTGGGAGAAAGGTTATGTGTGTGTCGGGGAGCAGGGTGGAGTGCCTGTGGTCAGGGTCCCCTTCTACTGCAAGCCAGACACATGTATGAGCTTGCCCATGTTGTTAAACTGGGATAATGGTATCTACCTCCAAGGGTTGTTATGAGAATTCAGTGAGATGCTGAACGTGTTTGCTTCCCACAGAGCAGAGAGACTGCCATGTGGTGGCGGTGGTTTTTAATGAGTCTGCCAGGTAGACCCAATAAGATTAGGGTGTCCTTGGTGTGTCCTGAAACTTGGACCTGCCATTTGGGGTGGAGGAAAGGCAAGTGCCCCTCCTATCTAATCTGGGTCACCCTTCAGGTGAGTGTCTGTCTCCAGTGTCCCTATAGATAGGTTGCATGAGGTCCTCCCCAGTCTCTCCCATTCAGGATCCCTGACATGGAGGCTGCTGAGCTCTTTGTCATTTTCTTTAGACCTGCCTGGGGAACCTAGACCAGGTGCTCTACCCACTGAATGCGACCCTGTTAGAGGCCAAAGAAAACATCTTGGGCTCACTTTTAGAAAAATGTCACAAACCAAGGGACTTGTTGGGATTGCTGGGACTGGTGCAGGGGCCACCAAGATACTGTTTCACACATGTGAGCTCTGTGTGCCTGTGCATGCACACACATGCATGCAGGGAAGAGCAGATGGACTGGAGCGGGAGGGCATGTGTCACACACACCCTGGTTATTTTTTCTCTTTGTCATGAGCTATGGGTCATTTGAAGAGCTGGACTGTAACTCAGGTACTCGATAAGGAGGTGAGGGTAAACACCATGTTGGCATTTCTCTGGTAGAAGTTCCAGGGTGACAGTTCTGTCACCTAGCAGCGATATTCAAAGTATTCAACACCCGTTGTGGCAGGAGCGCACTCTAATCACAACCGAATAACCTTCCTGGCAGGACAGACTCAGCCATGAACCACTGGCAGTCCTGCTCCCATCTGCAGTAGCTTTGGCACTGCTGGCTCAGCTCCGATGCACCCACAAACCAGACTGGAACCTGCAATTACCATTGGCTGGCACTGGGTGGTGGTACTTTCAGCCACCATGATCTTGGTAGAGACACTGAAAGAGTTATTTTTTAACTTACTCTGTCCTCATTTAAAAATATTTTAATGGCAAAACAATACAAATTGACTACTGAAAATGAATGCAGAATAAAGCAAGAAAATGAAAACTATTGCAGTAAAAGTGGTAACATCCTGTAAGTGTTAATATTTTTACATTTCTTACTAAAATATTAAGTCATTAGGCAAAAGAAGTTTTTAAAGAAATAGCTAAGTATACTTGAGAACTTCTCTTGCTAATTTTCAGTCATAATTTAGTCACATTTGCTTTGTGTTATTATCTATTGAACTAAGCGCTTATGTATTGATGCACTGAATTCTCACACAACCTAAGGTATGATTATTATCATGCCCATATTACAGATGGAGGAACTGAGACTGTGCTTAATTTACCCATGGCCTCACAGCTTTTGATGGCAAAGTTGTGATGCAGACCCAGGTGCTCTGACTATAAAGCACATTACTTCTAATACTTTTTGCCTGCAGCATATTTCTACTTACATTTTTGAACTTAAGAGGATGCTTCTTTATAACTCACTTGAATTTCTATCTTGCAATAATTTCCCAAGGTCTAGAGCAGGGGTTCTCAACAGGACTGCATACCCCCAAGTTCGTGGATCCCTCCCCAGGGACACTGTTGAGCTCGGGGCCATCTCTCCCCAGGAGATCTGATTCCCCAGCCTTACACATCATGCCATCTCCCACCCACATACAGTTGAGGACACTGCCGTTGCCTAGAAGTGTGCCATGTAGCTTCCGTTTTTCTGGTACACTGAGCACTTCTGGGCTAATTGGCATCAGCACCCCACACCTTCAGCTTGTCTTTAGCAGCCTTGACTGTGATGGTTCATGCCCTGGGAACTGCTTTTAATATTCATTTAAAATAAACCTTGGAGTGTAACTGTTTTCTTATTCTCCATCTATTTGCTCCATGACCCTCCTTAAATTTTCTGACTTGGATACTCTGAGCAGATGAGGAAACTGAGGCTCAGCAAGATGTAGTGGCTGTCCAGGCCACACAACTATTAAGCAGCCAAGTTGGCACCTGAACCCAGGTCTACCTGTGTTCAACGCTCACACTTTTGCATTGTTTTGGGACTCCATTGTCTCTCCTTCCACAAAACACATGCCTGGGTCAAGCTTCTTATTGCTTATTCCCCTCACCTGACTTTTTCCTATTTCTCTGGTGGTCTATCACATGATGCCCACCACTAAGCTGTCCTCATCCTCATGCTTAAATATGTACCCATATGTCAAGGGGGGGCATGTCACATGTGCCCCTTTGACAAAGCTCTTCTTCATCCCCATACATCTCTGGGCTGTCCCCTCCCCTCTCTTGGACTTTCCCAGCACTGTGCCAGGGGTATGGATCATGAGTGCCCTGCACCCATTTATTCTCAGGGCTAGGATGGTGTCTTATACATTTTCCTGGACATTAGGGCACTTAACTCTCCCTCACAACACCAAATGCCATGGGCCAGGCAGGTAACGTAACAAAGCTGATGGAAAGACATTTTTCTTGAATCGTAGGGCCTCTTGGCCCAGCCCTTGTTTTTCCGTTGTTGTTAGAGATTCAGTTCTTCTGAATGAAAGACAGCACAAGTGTGAAGCTGGGGACAACCTATATTTAGCGACAGTGCTGAGAACACATAGGAAGTGGTGGAGACTGAGGCAGATGGAAAAGCCCAGGCCCTCTCTAACGGGCCACTTCTGACAAGTGTGAATTTAGGCCTGACATGGATGGACGATAAGACTTTAAGCTGAAAATTGAGGTTTTTGTGCAAAATCATGTGATTTTTTCCTCTTTTTAAAGATCACTGGCAACTGATTAAATACTGTTCAACATTTTTGCCAGTCCAACAAACCACTATCTGCCCCTAATCAATACACTGACAAACAAAAAAAAAACAAGTCTGCAGGCTGTGGTTGTGGAGTTGCCCTCCCAAATGCCCTTATGAAGATGAGAGGGGAAGAAGTCTCCTTCAACTATCCAGCCCAGTGGCTTCCAAATGCCAGCCTTGAAATGGTTCCATCAGAATCCCCAGAACGTTTAGAAAAATACAGATTCTGGGGCCTCAGAGCTCTGGATCTATGGAGTCAGAATCTCTGGGCTGGGTCCTGGGCAGCTACAGTTTTCAGAGCTCTCCAGGTACTGCTGATGTTCAGCCAGGTTTGTGTCCAGTAAGGAATTTCCTAACTTCCCTGATGACTACAATCCCTTGAGGCTTTTGGTAAAAACACAGCTTCCCAGTCCCATTTCCTGGAGATGCTGATTCAGTGGGTCTGGGACAGGGCCTGAGAATTTGTTTTTAACAAATTCTCATCCGAGAAGTCTGGAAAATCCTTGCACTTGTGCCCTCCTGAAACTCAGAGACAAGGACAATTTGTCTAAAGTCACTGAACAAGTCACTCCAGCCCACCCTGTGTCCTGCCTCTCAGAGAATGCTCCTAGAGGACTGCCCTGATGGCTGGCCCACTGGGGCAGTTGTGGGCAGTGAGGGATGTCCTCGGCGGGGGTGTGGGGGACCACATCATGGAGTGCACTCTTCAAGTGGTTTGGCAGGAGACAGATTGGAGGGTGAGCTGAGTTTCTGCAGCCTGGCCTGGAGGGAGCTTCAGGCTGGACTTGGTTTCCTTTCCTACCCCAGCAGCTACACAGAGAGCCCTGTAGGACAGCTGCAGGGCACTCAGGCATTCTTGTGGCCTTGAGGGGTCTTTGTCATGAGCAGCCAGGATCCCACGAGCTGGGCACAAGCCAGGACAAGCCCCAGAGCTAGGCAGGACCAGAGACTGGGACAAACCTCAGATGGGCCAGTTTCCTACCTGCACCTTGGGGCCTGGGAACTGTGGAGAAGGAAAAGAGAGAACAAGAGCGTGAGCCCTGGGATTCCTGCCCAGTCCCAGCAGTGCTGCTCTTCTTGTGTGTGTCCACGTGAGATTTCTTTTGAAGACTAGGTCTAGTAGTCAAAATAGTTGGAAAACTTTGATCGAGTCCAATTCATGTTCACTTGGTCATGTCTGACTCTTTGGGACCCCATGGACTGCAGCACGCCAGGCTTCCCTGTCCATCACCAACTCCTGGAGCTTGCTCAAACTCATGTCCATCGAGTCGATGATGCTATCCAATCATCTCATCCTCTGTTGCCCCCTTCTCCTGCCTTCAATCTTTCCCAGCATCAGGGTCTTTTCCAATGGGTCAGCTCTTCGTATCAGGTGGCCAAAGTATTGGAGCTTCAGCTTCAGCATCAGTCTTTTCAATGAATATTCAGGACTGATTTCCTTTAGGATTGACTGGTTTGATCTCCTTGAAGTCCAAGGAACTCTCAAACTCTTCTCCAACAACACAGTTCAAAAGCATCAATTCTTCAGTGCTCAGCTTTCTTTATAGTCTAACTCTGACATCCGTACATGACCACTGAAAAAACCATAGCTTTGACTAGACGGACTTTTGTTGGCAAAGTAATGTTTCTGCTTTTTAATATGCTGTCCAGGTTGGTCATAGCTTTGATGTTAGCAGTGGAGAAACTGAGACCCAGCAAGAGACAGACCTCTGAGAATGAAGAAGGATGTTGCTGGGAGGTTGAAACCAGTTGGGAGACTTTATTACTCTTTCTATGTGCCTTTAGGCTAGTCTCTGCACCTCTCTGAATGTCTGCTTTCTCCAGGAGCAATCTGGAGATTCTCCTGCAGGTGTCCTAACTTAGAATCCATAGCCACAGGGACCAGGGTAGATTTCAGAGGATCTATGGACTCGGATGGAACTATATTACATCTTTAATTTTTCTAACCTTGAAGTGAAATTCAGCATTTCCTTCCATTACAAATATTAGCAACAAATCACAATAGTATTAGCAGCATCTCTGATTTAGCTACCAATTATTGTTCAGTTGCTAAGTCATGTCCAACTCTTTGTGACTCCATGGACTGTAGCATGCCAGTCTTCCCTGTCCTTCACTATCTCCTGGAGTTTGCTCAAATTCATGGTCATTGAGTTGTTGATGCTGACTATCTCATCCTCTGCCACTCCCTCCTGCTTTTGCCTTTAATCTTTCCTAGCATCAGAGTCTTTTCAGTGAGTCGGCTCTTCACATCAAGTGGTCAAAGTATTGGAGCTTCAGCATCAGTCCTTCTAGTGAATATTCAGGGTTGATTTCCTTTAGGATTGATTGGTTTGATCTCTTTGCTGTCCAAGGAACTCTCAAGTCTTCTCCAGCACCACAATTTGAAAGTATCAATTCTTCAATGCTTAGCATTCTTTAGGATCCAACTCTCATATCTGTACATGACTACTGAAAAACCAGAGCTTTGACTAAATGGACAAAGTGATGGCTCTGCTTTTTAATACACTATCTAGGTTTGTCGTGGCTTTTCTTCCAAGGAGCAAGCGTCCTTTAATTTCATGACTGCGGTCACCGTCTGTAGTCCACAGTGATTTTGGAGCCCAAGAATAGAAAATTTGTCACTGTTTCCACTTTTTTGCCATCTATTTGCCATAAAGTGATGGGACCAGATGCCATGATCTTAGTTTTTGAGTGTTTAGTTTCAAGCCAGCTCTTTAACTCTCCTCTTTCACTCTCATCAAGAGGCTCTTTAGTTCCTCTTCACTTTCTGCCATCAGAGTAGTAACATCTGCATATCTGAGGTTGTTGTTTCTCCCAACAATCTCGATTCCAGCTTGTGATTCAGCCAGCCCAGCATTTTGCATGATGTACTCTGCATAGACATTAAATAAACAGAGTAAAAATATACAGTGTTGATGTACTCCTTTCTCAAGTTTGAACCAGACCACTGTTGCACATCTGGTGCTAACTGTTGCTTCTTGACCTGCATACAGGTTTCTCAGGAGACAGGTAAGCTACCAATACGGACAAGAAAAAAAAATTTTTTCTTTGTTTTTAATCTCAATACAGTTGCAGGTATCTTGAAATAAGGCTGATGTTCTTCACTACTTTGAAATAATCATAGTTGTTAAACTTGCCTTTGGATCTTGTTTAATGCATTAGGAAAGGAACACATGATTTCACATCTACTTTTTAAATTATTTTGACAGCTTTAATTCAATATAATGAATTTCCTTGGTATTCCTATACATTTAATCTTACACACTTGAAAACATTTTTTTGAGGAGTCCATGGCAGAGAAAGGTTAAGAATCAAGACTTACTGGGAAATCAAGCAGACAGAATGACTAGGAGAGGATTCTGCAAATTTTTCCAGCCCTGGAATCTTTTCATTTGAACTCTCAAATGTGAAAGAAATAAACTAGAGCTGCTTGGTTGAAGTGGTAGTGATGAGGGGCCAGGGAGCCCTACCTGGGTGGTCCTTCTCTGACTCCCCATCTCAGGAGGCCTGGAGATGTGTGCAGAAGAACCATCAGGCACTTTAAAAAATCCATCAGGCTAATAATAATTTAATAATCATAACTGCCATCATATTCAGTCATATTCATCGTATTCATTGGGTCAGGTGCTGCTATATGTGGAGTAGTTCAGTTCATTTAATCTTCAGCCCCCAAAGTGCAAGTCATGATCCCCTTTCTACAGATTTCACACAAATACTTACTGAGAAACTACTAGTTTCCAGACATTTTGAACACTTAAAATCTTCAGCAAAAACTCTAAAGATTCTTGCCCTCCTAGAGTTCACACTGGGAGGAGATGGAGAAAGAAAAATAGAAAAAAAGAATGCAGATGTTAAGTGATACAGTATGTGAGACGTGCTATGGGGGAAAATAAAGCAGAGAAGGGGGGATAGGGAGAGGCGGGGAGTTGCAATTTTAAAAAGGAGTAAGCTTTGGGGAAGGACCTGAAGGAACGGGGAGGTGCAATTTTAAAAAGAAGTGAGTAAGCTTTGGGGAAGGACCTGAAGGAAGTCAGTGCTTTACAGTCATGTGGGAAACTGAGGGAAGCGTGTTCCCGGTGGAGGGAACAAGAAAGCAAAATCCTGAGCAGGAGCAGCAAGGAGGCCAGTGGCGGAATAGAGGGAATTCGGGAGGTGTAGCCGAGGTGATGGAGAAGGCAATGGCACCCTACTCCAGCACTCTTGCCTGGAAAATCCCATGGATAGAGGAGCCTGGAAGGCTGCAGTCCATGGGGTCTTGAAGAGTCGGACACGACTGAGCGACTTCCCTTTCACTTTTCACTTTCATGCATTGGAGAAGGAAATGGCAACCCACTCCAGTGTTCTTGCCTGGAGAATCCCAGGGACGCCGGAGCCTGGTGGGCTGCCGTCTATGGGGTCGCACAGTGTCGGACGCGACTGAAGCGACTTAGCAGCAGCAGCTGAGATGAGATCGAAGGTATTCTTGCCTAGGACGTCCCTGGCCATCGCTAGAACAGTTTTCTGCTGTGTGTAAGCTGGGAGCCACTGCAGGGTTTTGAGCAGGGAAAGGCTATGATCTGACAGCTCTGGAACGAGTCCCTGTGATTACTACGTGGAAAGCTAATCAGACTGGAGGAGAGGGACCGGAAGCGGTCACTAACGGAAGCAGGGATACTTGTGAAGAGGTTATTGCGATCACCTGGGTGGAGCCCGCGAGGCACGGAGCGGTGAAACAGCACAGGTGGTGGGTGTTTGAATCCCGGCACTCAGACCTCAGCGCCCCCTCGGCTCTTCTCCCTGCAGGGCACGCCGCCGAGGGCCGGGCGGCGCTGGACATTGTGCACCCGGTGCGTGTGGATTCCGGGGGCTCCTTCCTGTCCTACGAGCTGTGGCCCCGCGCGCTGCGCAAGAGGGACTTGTCCGCGCGCCCTAGCGCGCCCACCTTCTACGAGATGCAGTACCGCGGCCGGGAGCTGCGTTTCAACTTGACCACCAACCCACACCTGCTGGCCCCGGCTTCGTGAGCGAGACGCGGCGGCGGGGCGGCCTGGGCCGCGCGCACATCCGGGCCCTCGCCCCCGCCTGCCACCTGCTAGGTGAGGTGCAGGACCCCGAGCTCGAGGGCGGCCTGGCTGCCATCAGCGCCTGCGACGGCCTGGTGAGTGCGCAGGGCCACCCCCATCCTCACCCCCTGCCTGGCCGCGGACTTGCCTGCTGGTTTGGCCCTTTGGAGTTCCCCCTTCCAGCCTCAGTATTAGCACCTGTAAAATGGGGTGGACAAGCTCAGGCCTCTATGTTCTCTAGGGCAACGGTTCTCAAACTTTAAAGCGAGCCAGTCACCGAGGCCTAGTGGAAAATCTGGTGTCCCATAGGGTAGATAGGGGGAGGGGGTGGGGAACGTGCATTTCTGGCAATTTCTCAGATAGTGTTGAAGCTGTCAGTCCAGACTTTGAAAACCGCTTTTTGTTTGTGGTGTGTGTGGACTAAGTAACTCAGAAAGCAGCGGAATCCCTCATCTTCAAGGGGTATCAGTTATGACTTTGACCGCACAACCCCTGCCCCCACCCTGCTTCCCAGGAGAGCCGGCTTTAGCCTCTAGGTTTTTCTGAGTTGAGGTAATGCTGGCAGCCACATGCAGCCCTAATTGCCTCCCTCTGCTTGAGAGCAACGCCCCTCCAGGCAGCATAGGGCCCCTTTTGCTCCCGCTCTGGAGGGTGGGCTGTGGGAGGAGTGGGGGTGGGTGGGGGCACATTCTCAGCCATCCACTACTCCCTGCAGGGAGCCTCAGCTCAGATTGCTCAGGAAAAGCCACAGCTGTGGCAGGGCGCTGGCTCATGACATATAGCCCACCTCACAGGTTCTAGGGCCGTTGGTCCCCAATCTTTTTGGCACCAGGGAAGGGTTTCGTGGAAGACAGTTTTTCCACAGACTCGGGGTAGGGGGTAGTTTCAGGATGATTCAAGCACATTACATTTATTGTGCACTTTATTTCTATTATTATTATTACATCAGCTCCACCTCAGATCATCAGGCATAAGATCCTGGAGGGTGGAGACCCCTGCTCTAGGGTATCTGGGCCTTTGAGAGCCCAGCTGCCTGGGAAAGTCTCGTTTACAGGAGCTTGTACTTCTCCCTGTTCATGTAGTTAAATTAATCTTGTTGTGCCTGAGCAACAGGTACGCATATGGGCATTGTTCCCATTTTACAGATGAGGGAACAGGCTCCGAGAGGAACCTGCCCAAGGTCACTCAGTTATCCAGTGGTGGGGTCAACCCAGGCCTCCAGCCCCTGGAGCTAATGATTCACTATCCAGCACTCAGGTTCTCTGCCCTGAGTGACCCAACTGGCTGACTTGGAGCCAATGAGGAAGGGTCCGAGGGAGGGAAAACCTTCTTCCATGTTGGAGTCCTGAGCTTCCCTAGTAGGTGGTGGGTTGCTCAAAGATACTTCCCAAGGCCCCTCCTCCCTCTAGCCTCTCTGAATGCCAGCGAACATCCCCAAGACACCCCTTTCAATTTCCCTTCTCTGGAAGGTCCTGGGACCAAGGAAGAGGGTGTCCTGGTGGCAGTGGGTATCTCCATGGCCATCTTGTTAGTTTGGAAGGAAACCCATTTCTTCCTTCCTTCCTTTTTTTTTTTGTTTGGTAATCAAATTTCTTTTTATTGAGATATTATAAAAACATTAGTTTCAATTTGACACCTATTTATTAATATATTGTAAAATGATCACAATAAGTCTAGTTACAAATTTATGTATAGTTTTTTTCTTGTGATGAGAACTTTTAATCTTTCTTAGCAACTTTCAAGAACACAAAACAGTGTTATTAACTATAGTCACCATGCTGTACATTACTAACCCAAAGCTTTTTTCCCCTTGGTGTTAAGCTTTTAATTGTAATTCTTGCTTATCTTTGGAATGTGGGGGATGCAGACCTATTTTGTACTTCTTATGGGCTAAGGGGTGGGGTGGGTGTATGGAGCAGCTTCCTGGGCTGATGGCTTCTGCGCTCAGCCTAGAAGCCTTTGGCTGGGTAAGGAGGTAGGGAGGGACGTTCCAGCCAGAGGGTACAAAGCGAGCAAAGGTCTAGAGGGAGGAAAGCACAGTGTGTCTGGGGGCAGTTGACACGGTGGCTTTGCTGGGCAGGACAGGCCTCTGGGGGTGGGAGAGGGCAGCTGAGTCCTGGTCCTCCCCGTGTGACCCTGGTGCTTCTTTCCCAGAAAGGTGTGTTCCAGCTCTCCAACGAAGACTACTTCATTGAGCCCCTGGATGGCGTCCCCGCTCGGCCTGGCCATGCCCAGCCCCATGTGGTATACAAGCGCCAAGCCCCAAAGAAGTGGGCAGAGCCGGGGGACTCCAGGGCTCCAGGCACCTGTGGGGTGAAAGGTGTGTTTCTCTGCTACCAGCTCTGTGGTAGGGGATGAGTCTGGGACATGGAGGGGTCTTTCTAGAAACCCCTGTTAGCACCCCCATGCCCAGCTCCTCTTGGACTGAAGGGACACAGACAAACCAACAGCCACATCATCATAGCCTGTGCCCTCTATGTGCGATGGGCCTGAGGCTCTGCCTGTCGGGCCTGCCCCAGCTCATCCCCTGGCTGACTCCTCTCATCACCAGCTCATCTACCTCCCCACCTCAGGGCTCAGTCTCTCCGTGTCCCCTCCCTGCTCCCTGCCTGTGACACCTCTAGCTGTGGCAGCCATTCTTCCCTGAGTGTCCAGGCAAGGCTGGGCCATACCCAACCTCAGCAGGACAACTAGGTGGGAACCTCCCTCCCCTCCCCACTCTGGTCTCACCCAAGAAAAACTGACCTCTGTTATTGGGGGCCTAGAGTGTGGCACCCAGCACCTCTTCTGCAGAGTGGCCAGTCCATGCTGGAACAGTCCAGGTAAAGAGCTACCTGCTAAAGGCTGCTGGGGTCTATAGAATGCTCCAGCTTCACAAGCTGCCCATGGCTAGGGACTCTATTTCCTGGGACAGATATTCACTGAGGCTTGCTTCTTGCCCTCGGTTTCCCCAGCTTCATAGATGTGCTTCCTCTTCTGATCTGGGGGGAAGCCTGGGCCAGTGGGGCAAGTCTTCAGTGGGGTCAGTTGGCTGGGGTCTTGGTCAGCCTCCCCAGTCTGGGGGTTAGGTTGAGAGGTCTGTGTTTACTGGAAGTAACTTACCCCCCAGCAGGGGTGGATCAGCATAGGGAGATACGGGCCCAGGAGCTCGACTCACAGGCTCAGTGCTTCACCGTGTTCATAGCCCCATCGAAGTCATCCTCTGAGGCTGCTAGGCTTATCTATTTATCATCAGGCAGCCCCAGGGTCAGACAAGGGAAGTGACTAGGTCAGGCCCCACAGCACAGGTCTGGGGCAGGGTCACACTGGGAGTGTAGGCCCCTTGTCTCTGATCCCAGCACTGTTCCACTGACCCAGAGAGAGCTCACTGGGGAGAGGTCCTTGAGACGTGTGTCCTGGGCCAGCCTCCTGGCAGCTAGCCCCCACCCCTTCTGGGCCCACAGAGTTTCCAGAGCTGGAGCCCCAGCGGGAGCGTTGGGAACAGCGGCAGCAGTGGCGGCGGCGGTGGCTGAGGCATCGATACCAGCGCTCGGTCAGCAAAGAGAAGTGGGTGAGACCCTGGTGGTAGCCGACGCCAAAATGGTGGAGTACCACGGGCAGCCGAATGTCGAGAGCTACGTGCTGACCATTATGAACATGGTGAGGCTGCTGCAGGCAGCATGTGTGTGTGTGGGGAGTGGTGAGGGCTGCCAGGAGGTGGTGTTGGTGAACCCCAAAGGGTACATACCCCAGGCTCCATGCTGGGTACAGGCTTCCAGCTCCTGAGTCACTGGGAGAGAACCTGGGCAGATGTGAGACACCACTGGAGGTCAGGACACCCCACTGGCTCAGCAGCCTCTGCCCGCTGCTAGGACTAGAGTGGGGGGAGGAGGGGATGAAGCAACCTCGACTTTGTACCTGCCCGGAGGAGCTTGTAGACTGGTTGGCCCGTCCATACCACTCTAAACAAGCACCTCCCCTCCTGTGCTGGGACCTGGGCTGGTTGCTGGGGACATAGAAATGCCCAATCAGACCAGCCCCTGCCTGAGCCATCAGCAGGCATTAGAGTCAGAAGGACCTGTGACCCTGGGCAAGCCACATTGCCTGTCTTAGCCTCAGCTATCTCAGCTGTGAACTAGGGATGACAGTAGTACCTGGGTGGTACAATAGGGTTGGCATACTTCTCTTGATCTCATAGGACAGTCGAAATAACTAGACCCCGAGAGGATGACTGACTTGCCCAGGTCACAAGGCTAGGCCAGGACAGAGCCGGACAGGAGCCCCGATCTCCCAAGTCCTACCTGGGGCACTGTGGCAGGTCGAAGCTGGTGATTCCCACTCCTTCAGTGCCAGCCAGTCCCTCCCAGCTGCTGCCCCAGCTTGTGCAGGTGGGAGGCCTCAGGCAGCCAGGCTGCCTCCTGCACCCCTAGGGGGAGTAGATCTCTGCCCTTGGCATTCTTAGCAGCTACCCACTGAGCAGCATTGTTTTCCCTCTGGGCTGGGTGACTGAGAGCAGGCCGGGTGTGTGCGCCCTGCATGTGACCCTGGGCAAGCCACATTGCCTGTCTTAGCCTCAGCTATCTCAGCTGTGAACTAGGGATGACAGTAGTACCTGGGTGGTACAATAGGGTTGGCATACTTCTCTTGATCTCATAGGACAGTCGAAATAACTAGACCCCGAGAGGATGACTGACTTGCCCAGGTCACAAGGCTAGGCCAGGACAGAGCCGGACAGGAGCCCCGATCTCCCAAGTCCTACCTGGGGCACTGTGGCAGGTCGAAGCTGGTGATTCCCACTCCTTCAGTGCCAGCCAGTCCCTCCCAGCTGCTGCCCCAGCTTGTGCAGGTGGGAGGCCTCAGGCAGCCAGGCTGCCTCCTGCACCCCTAGGGGGAGTAGATCTCTGCCCTTGGCATTCTTAGCAGCTACCCACTGAGCAGCATTGTTTTCCCTCTGGGCTGGGTGACTGAGAGCAGGCCGGGTGTGTGCGCCCTGCAGCTTGTGTGGCCGGTGTCATGTGTTGTGACCTCCCCCATATCAGCCTCCCCCTCCCTCCCCTGACCCCAGCAAAACACTCAAGGAAGTGTATACTCTGGTTATCTAAGGTCTGGCCACTTCTTTTATAGCCATGAAGCCAAGGGTCAGAGAAAGGAAGGCGCTCTGTCTGTGGCCATCACGCCCCCAGTGCTCGAGTCTGCACTGGCAAGCTCAGCTCTGGGCCAGCCCCTGCCCGACTTGGCCACCCATGTTGGCTCCCTCCTCCTAATGGAATAAAGGCCATAGCCTTCTGCCTGGCACCTGAGGTCTCTAAGGCCTAGCCAAGCCTTCACTTAGCCTTGTCTGCCCAGGGAGACAAGCCACTAACCACCAGGGTTCCAGAAGGATTGTTGCTGGACAGCAGGGCCCTGCTCCTTGGCTGGGTGGGGTGGGGTAGTTGGGTAAGACCAGGTTTGCAGGCCACGAGAATCCTCCCCTTGCAGGCTCAGCCTGAAAGAGGCCTAGGAGCTTGGCTGGAGCCACCAAGCCTGGGTTAATCAGCCTCACTTTTACTGAGTGTTCCATGTGGGATGGTATCGAGCCCTTCAGCCTCCCTTGTGACATCCCCTGTGTGCCAGGGGTCGAGGATTTAACCCCAGAGAAGGGCCCCTTCCTGCCTCCCTGTCTAGGCCCACAGGACACAGGCATTTACCTTGTGAGCCCCACCCTAGAGGAAGGAGGGTCTGGCTTTCACAGTCACATGCTCTGGACAGTGTCATAATTTTCGTGAGCTGGCAAGTCCAGCATTGGTCTGGACGGAGTGGAGGCACCTATGAGGCTAACAGTGACAGATACCCGACAGGGAGACTACAGGAAATGATAGGGGCATGGGTGGCAGGCAGCCAGCCTCCAAGGGGGCTGGACTGGGTGTTAGGGCTGAGGCTTCTGAACACCTGCTACTTGGCCAGTGTTCCACACCCAGCGCCTCATCTAAGCCTCAGCCCCTTTTTGTAGTTGGAGGAACAAACGATCAGGGAGTCCAAGGAACTTCTTACGGTCACAGAACTAGTGAGTGGCAGAGCTGGGACCGGAGCTCAGATTTATCTGCTTCCAAAGCCCCACTCAGTCCTCTCTGCCTCTTAGCCTGCCCCAGAAATGGATAGCTGGGTAGCTGTGGTGGCCAGAGTGTGCTAGAAGGATGAGGTTGGTGGGAGTGAGGAGAACTTACCCCCCTTTTCCTCTGGAGCAGATATTTGTTCATGTAAGGCTGACACGAGTGCTGAGTGTCAGCTTTGTACCAAGGACATGGTGATGGATGCTTAAGAATAAGATCCCACGCTTGGGAAGCTCTGCCTTGTAGCATTTCTCAAAGAATATCCTGGGGAGTACTTGTTCCAAGAGATGCTAATAAATGTTCTTTGAAGAAAGATAGTGTGTTTGAAAGTTTGGCAACACAGGGTTGACCTGCCTGACTTCAGGCTCTACTACAAAGCCACAGTCATTGAGACAGTATGGTACTGGCACAAAGACAAAAATATAGATCAATGGAACAAAATAGAAAGCCCAGAGATAAATCCACACACCTATGGACACCTTATCTTTGACAAAGGAGGCAAGAATATACAATGGAGAAAAGACAATCTCTTTAACAAGTGGTGCTGGGAAAACTGGTCAACCACTTGTAAAAGAATGAAACTAGAACACTTTCTAACACCATAGACAAAAATAAACTCAAAATGGATTGAAGAT
>SJYC01030117.1:0-32768 GCA_006408675.1 Madoqua kirkii | reverse complement strand
ACTGTGAAGAAAGCTGGGCACTGAAAAATTGATGCTTTTGAACTGTGGGGCTGGAGAAGACTCTTGAGAGTCCCTTGGACTGCAAGGAGATCCAACCAGTTCATTCTAAAGGAAACCAGTACTGGGTGTTCATTGAAAGGACTGATGCTAAAGCTGAAACTCCAATACTTTTAGCCACCTCATGCGAAGAGTTGACTCATTGGAAAAGACTCTGATGCTGGGAGGGATTGGGGGCAGGGGGAGAAGGGGACGACAGAGGATGAGATGGCTGGATGGCATCACCGACTCGATAGATGTGAGTCTGAGTGAACTCCGGGAGTTGGTGATAGACAGGAAGGCCTCGAGTGTTGCGATTCAAGGGGTTCCAAGTAGTCGGACATGACTGAGCGACTGAACTAAACTGAAATAGAATTTACACTGTGCTAGGTGGTTCACAAATATTAACTAATTTAAATCTTAATAACAATATTCTTAAGTTGTTACTATTAAATTTCCATTAAGCAGATGAAGAAAACTAAGTTCAAAATGATCAGGTACCTTGCTCAAGGCCCTAGCTTAGCTGGTGAGTGGTAAACACAGGATTCAGACTCAGAGTCTGGCTCCAAGCAATGCCCTAAACCAATGTCCTACACCCTACTCAATGGATGACTAGCAAATGGTACCATGGGTTTCTAATTCAGACCAATGTTCTTTCCATTACACCAGACTGCATCTTATCCGGAAGATGAAAAAGCTGGAAACAAGACTGAGTGACTTGTTCCTGGTCACATGATGAGCTAATGGCTGAGAATCAACTTCTTGATTTATAATCTAATGATTTTCCTATTATCCCAGACTGCTGGGAATGAAGAGAAAAATACCTAGCTAAGAGCAAAAGTAAATGAAGAAAGACCTCAGGGAAATCAAACCTAAGACTCTAAAAGATAAAAATCTTCTTTGTTTCTTTGCTCTGCCATTTATTTGAATGTGACTCTGTCCTTCATGCTACTGACAGATGTCTGTGCTCATGGACCAGGGACCTCCCTACATGGGAGGGAGGCAAGTGATGAAGAGCAGAGGGGCTTCAGAGAGGCGTGGCCACCACGGGGCACACTTGATCTTCTAGGATTTGGCCAAACTGCACGTGTCTGTGCTGTATATGTTAACATGGAGAAATGACATACTAATCAGGCGGCTCTGCTGGAAAATATAACCATTTTCTGATTTAAAACATTCTATAGGAAAAATTGAGTATGGGGGTGTGGTGATGGATAATTGTGTGCCAACTTGGTTAGACTATAGTATTCAGTTTTTAATCAAACATCAATCTAGGTTTTGATGTGAAGATACTCTGTACATATCAGCAACATCTACAATCAGTTGGCTTTAAAGGGGATTATTACCCTTGATAATGTGGGTAGGCTTTCCCCAATCATTCAAAGGCCTTATGAACAAAACCTGAGGTTTCTTGGAAGAAAAAAATGTCTGCGGTAAGACAGATTCAACTCCTGAGTTTCTAGTTGATCTGACCTATGGATTTCAGATTTCCTAGCCCTCAAAACTGCATAAGTCAATTCCTTAAAATAAATCTGCATCCATCTATCCACCCATCCATCCACCTATCCAGAAAAAGGAAGAGATCCTATTGCTTCTGTTTCTCTAGAAAACCCTGACTGATACAAAGGTCTTTGCAGGACTGCAAAGTAGTGTGAGAATATGGGGCACACAGATCCACCTGACATACAGTTTGTGAAAAGTAGAAAGCAAATGAAAAGGGAGGAAGATAAGTTTCACTGAGGAGAGGTAACACCACGTGCCGCCACACAGGCGGGGACCACAGCAAACGTTCCTCTCTGGCCCTGGGCCACAGCAGGCAGTTACAACCATCTCAGCACAGTTCCAACTGAAAGTGATGAGCTTGTGAGACACAGGCCCAAGGACCCATGAATCGCCGAGGCAATAAAACGATAGCTGAGAGTAAAGAAAACACACTCAGATTTCTAGGAGTTAACAACAAGGAAGGTGTTTGGGGCATAATACAAGCCTCTTCTCCTTGAAGACTGACAGTGACCTCAAGGCGTCTCCCCCATGTGCTGCTGAACACTTAAAGATAGGTGCTCTTAATTCTCGCATTCCTCTGGGCTTCTACCAAATAACTTTCTAGGCTGGGGAGAGTTATGGGATCTGCTTCCCATTTCAAAGTAAGTATATCTTTCGAATTTCTTCCTCACCACCCTCCTTACCCTCATCATCACTTCCCGGCAGTCCCATCCCCGGACTGCTTGGGAGACCAAGAGGGAAGGCGCAGAGCAGATGGTCCATCTCACCTTGGCTCTGAAGTGGGTTCCAAGAAGCACAGGCGATTCCCAAGTCCCTCGGCTGCCAGGCAGAACTTCCTCTGCTCCTTGTGAACGTTGGCGATGCACTGGAGGACCACTTCATCTTCCTGCCAGGGGAAGAGAGACCCATGTGAGGAGCAAGGGACTACCTCCCAAAGCAGAGCCAAGCGCCCGAGGCACCCTGCTGCATCTTCATCAGGTCTGCTGAGGGGCACATGCCTTTGAATATTAGGCAAAGGAGAGTTTGTTCCTCGCATGGCATACCTGAGCTCCTCCCCGAGTCAGGATGCTACTCATCTCTGGGGAGTGGGGTAGCAAGGATTTGGAAGAGAGGTACTACTTAAGTTCACAGCATGAGCCTCACTTCTGAAATGTACAAACTGCACACCATCCAGGTAAGCAGAGGATTTCAACCCTTGAGGGGACCTTAAACTAAACCTAAGCAATTTCTCCAAATAAACAATTAAACAATGAGGGAAACTGAGATGGCAGCAGAGATCAGAGGGCGGCAGGATCTGTGGAGGGAAGGTCCATTCTACGACAGGCTGGAAAGACATGTTTTGTTGGAGGAGAGGGATGCAGTGAAACACATTCACCAGAGATGACAGAGGACGCTGTGGAGGGTACCAGTAGATGCCTTTAATTTTAAACTCTCTTTTATATTAAGTTACAACTGACTGAGAATGTGGTGTTAATTTCAGGTGTACAGCAAAGTGATTCAGTTAAACACAAACATATATAGCACAGGGAACTCTACTCAATATTCTGTAATAATCTATATGGGAAAGGAGACGCATTTTAGATATGCATCTAAGGAGGACTGAAAGGAAAGGAAGACTGAGAGAAGCCTGGAGGATCCAGGCTGGAAGGAGGAGTGGGCAAATAGAAGAGCCACTCTGAATTCCCAAGGAGAGGACCTTCCTCCTAGGCGGCAGCCTCAAAAGCAGCCCTCCTCCAATTGCAGACACCTCCTTTGAGTGGCGTTCCTCTGCTTGATGGTTCAGAAATGAGGCTGACCTCCATTTACAGGAACATGATCACCCCCTGCACAACCCTGCCTGATGATGAGAAGCAAACCTCTTCCTTATCCATCCCTCCATCTTTGCTCTTCCAACCCGTCAGTCCACATGCTCTCTCTCCACCACCACCTGACCTCGGGTTTCAAACATCAAAGAAGACTTCCAGGCACAGGTGAATTAAGGGGGAAGCAGAGGCGCACCAGGAGGAAGTGCCTCTTCTCAGCACTTGCTCTCCTGTTCCCCATCTCAGTCCCAGATCCCCTTGTGTTAGTGCCAGTCCTATCCTCAGTACTGGAAAGGAAAGTGAAGCCGCTCAGTCATGTCCGATTCTTTGAGATCCCATGGACTGTAGCTACCAGGCTCCTCTGTTCATGAGATTTTCCAGGCAATAATACTGGAGTGGATTGCCATTTCCTTCTCCAGGGGATCTTCCTGACCCAGGGATCGAGCCCAGGTCTCCCGCATTGTAGACAGACACTTTACTGTCTGAGCCACCAGGGAAGTCCAGTACTGAAAAGGCACACTAAACAGACATGATTTTTCTTCCACTGTGCCTACAACACATCTAAATCACATGGAAAAATGAAATCCTTTATGTGGTGGGAACATGAGAGATTCAATGGGACCAACCCCTCCAAAGAGGTCTGCAATGCCCAGGGATTGGCCAGGGGAGACAGGGAAATTTAGGACGTCACAAATCACAGACATATGAGGTGAACACTGAGGGAATACAAAAGGCTCCATACTTTAACAGACAGATTTTTCTTCCACTGTGCCTACAACACATCTAAATCACATGGAAAAATGAAATCCTTTATGTGGTGGGAACATGAGAGATTCAATGGGACCAACCCCTCCAAAGAGGTCTGCAATGCCCAGGGATTGGCCAGGGGAGACAGGGAAATTTAGGACGTCACAAATCACAGACATATGAGGTGAACACTGAGGGAATACAAAAGGCTCCATACTTTCTCCCTGAAATGTCGCTGTTCATCACTAAATTGAGTCAGTAATATATTTAAGTTTCTGCTTCAGAATTCAGTCTTCATTTGAGTTGAAACAGAAGAGAACTCCAGAATATCACTTCTCTTGAAATGTGGGCTCAGGGGGATCTCTGAAAAAAAATGAAAATTTTCCCCAGGCAGAGTATCACCCAGATCCTAGGGCTAATACTGTCCCCCTGGGGCCACAGGGAATGGGGGAGGATTCTGAGTTGACAAAACTTCAGAAAGGTGCCACAAAATAGGGGCACGGGAGTTTAATGGTCTATACTGCAAGAGGCAGTCCTCAAAACACATAATTTTTCCGTCCAAAATGTCAAGAAGACCCCCTGTTGAGAAATACTTTAAGTGTCTCCTACCCACATACCACTCGCCAGTGGAAACAGGCATTTGGAAATCACAGAACTGGATCCATGGACCAGATTTCTCACAAACAAAGGGAAAGTCAACAAAGTTTTCTTCATAACATGTGTCATAGAGAATCTTTCCATAATCACCTTTCCCATGTTCTTGCCACCCTAAAGTGCCCAAACCACCTTGCACTAGCGGCCTCGGGGATCTATTTGTCTTCTGAAACTGACCTGTGATGTAATTCACATCCTCATAACCTAGGCTACCAACCAACGCATGAAATAAAGGAATTGCCCTGGCTCAGTAACCACTTCCTGAAGAGCACTCACATACAGGCGCTGTCCAAGTCAGCACTCCGGGGCATACACGTGACTGTGTGACTCTGGGCCAACTTACCCTTCTCCAAACACGTTCACTTTTTTCCACCGCTGTCTGGAACTGTACACCTTGGACTGACCTGGCTGTAGACACCAGCTGGCATGGCAGCCTGTACCTGCCTTCCCTCCAGACAGCAGCTATTAGCACCACAAACCTTCGACAGACAGACATCTGGAGCCAAAGAGTGCTTGACGCAGAAATCTTTGCACCATTTGGAATCATGAGATGAGTTAATTTAACCCATTTCATTAATTTTCTCACTCCCTTGTGAAACACAGAACACAACCCCCTCTATGCCATTACCAACTCTATCTAGTTTACTCATCCCTATACTGATGTATGCTTTCTCCCCTCTTGTTATCTCTCTTCCTTTATCCCTTTGCTTTAAAGCAAATCTGGGAATTTCCATAATGCTATTTCCGAGGAAGCCCCTTTAACTGAAGGCTGCAAATTCTCCCACTTTTGTTATCTTTTCTTCCAGATACTCTAGCTCCCCTCACAATCCTCAATGCCAACTCAGATGATTACTCTTCTACTCAGGTGCCAAGAATCTTCTATTTTCAAATACATGATAGCCAATCTCCACATCCTCTTTGGCAGTCTATCAACAGAGTAGTTACTTCCCCCATCCTTTATCTGACTCTAATGACAACTGGGGAATTTCATAAACATTTTTGTGTGAATTCAACTCTCATTTATTGAGTGCCTTCCAAGGGCAAAGAATTCTTCCAGGATATCATGAAGTACACCAGGTTTTGTAAGAGGTGATATGTTAATATTGTAATAATGGAGCTGACACCTGACAGGCCAGCCCACAGCCTTTCTCCACTCTGCTTTAATCATCATCTCAAGTAATTTCAAGGTTCTTGTGGACAATCTATTCAAAACGAGTCAGTTCAGTTCAGTTGCTCAGTCGTGTCCGACTCCTTGCGACCCCAGGGACTGCAGCATCCTAGGCCTCCATGTCCATCACCAACTCCTGGAGTTTACTCAAACTCACGTCCACTGTGTCGGTGACGCCATCCAACCATCTCATCTTCTGTCGTCCCCTTCTCCTCCTGCCTTCAATCTTTCCCAGTATCGAGGTCTTTTCAAATGAGTCAGGTCGCATCAGGTGGCCAAAAGATTGGAGTTTCAACTTCAACATTGGTCCTTCCAATGAACATTCAGGACTGATCTCCTTTAGCATGGAATGATTGGATCTCCTTGGAGTCCAAAGGACTCTCAAGAGTCATCTCCAACATCACAGTTCAAGAGCATCAATTCTTTGATGCTCAGCTTTCTTTATAGTCCAACTCTTACATCCATACATGACTACTGGAAAAAACATAGCCTTGACTAGACAGACCTTTGTTGGCAAAGTAATGTCTCTGCTTTTCAACATGCTATCTAGGTTGGTCATAACTTTTCTTCCAAGGAACAAACACCTTTTAATTTCATGGCTGCAATTACCATCTGCAGTGATTTTGGAGCCCCCCAAAATAACATCTGTCACTGTTTCCACTGTTTTCCCATCCATTTGCCATGAAGTGATGGGACCAGATGCCATGATCTTCATTTTCTGAATGTTGAGCTTTAAGCCAACCTTTTCACTCTCCTCTTTCACTTTAATCCAGAGGCTCTTTAATTCTTCTTCACTTTCTGCCATAAGAGTGGTGTCATCTGCATATCTGAGGTTATTGATATTTTCCCAGCAATATTAATTCCAGCTTGTGCTTCATCCAGCCCAGCATTTCTCATGATGTACTCTGCATATAAGTTAAATAAACAGGGTGACAATATACAGCCTTGATGTACTCCTTTTCCTATTTGGAACCAGCCTGTTTTTCCATGTCCAGTTCTAACTGTTGCTTCCTGACCTGTATCTTAAGAGGTTTCTCAAGAGGCAGGTCAGGTGGTCTGGTATTCCCATCACTTGAAGAATTTTCCAGTTTATTGTGATCCACACAAAGGCTTTAGCATAGTCAATAAAGCAGAAAAAGATGTCTTTCTGGAACTCTCTTGCTTTTTCCATGATCCAGCAGATGTTGGCAATTTGATCTCTGGTTCCTCTGCCTTTTCTAAAACCAGCTTGAACATCTGGAAGTTCACGGTTCACATATTGTTGAAGCCCGGCTTGGGGAATTTGAGCATTACTGTACTAGCATGTGAGATGAGTGCAATTGTGCAGTAGTTTGAGCTTTCCTTGGCATTTCCTTTCTTAGGGGTTGGAATGAAAACTGACCTTTTCCAGTCCTGTGGCCACTGCTGAGTTTTCCAAATTCGAAATGAATACCTTGACCTAATGACTGATCCTCTGCTTTTGCTAACACACTCTAATGAAACTTCGCTGTCATGACCTAGATGAATCCAGTTCTAAAATCCAAAACTGGACTTCTACTCTACAGATGCATTCTTCTCTCTTGCTCGCTTTCTCATTGCACTGTTCTTGCTTTCCCCTTCAGCAAATTGGCCAGTTCCAAGAGGGCACACTGCCATCGTCATTATTTTCTCCACCCCAGCAAGGAAAATGATTTTTTTGAAAGAGAAAACACCACAGCTTTGAAGTTTGGGGAGTTTTAAAAATATCGTGTACTAACTCATGTAAGTAGAATCTAGAAAAATGGTATAGATGATTTACAAAGTAGAAATCAAGACACAGAGAATAAACATATGGATACCAAGGAGGGGTGGGATGAATTAGGAGATCGGGATTGACATATATACATACTGTTGATACTATGTACAAAACAGATACCTAATGAGAACCTTTTATATAGCATAGAGAACTCTACTCGATGCTCTGCAGTGACCTAAATGGGAAGGAAATTCAGTTCAGAGGGGATATAGGTATACATGAATACATATGAATCAGTACAGCTGATTCATGTTGCTGTACTACAGAAACTGACACAGCAGTGTAAAGAAACCACACTCCAATAAAAATTACAACAATAAATAAGTTTATGAGGGTTATTTTTGGTAACATTCTCAACTTGTTTGAACCTTGCTTCACTGAAACACAATCATAATTTTTTTCCTTTTCCATAGGACTTATAGCAGACTTAACTCAGCCAATATCAAATAATAATAGCTTCCATCTATAACAGAAAGAGAGGCAAACTAAAGGGAAGAAAGCACTAGGCTGGAGGGCATAATAATCAGAAATAGTAAGAACTTTCAAACCCAGCCTCTGTCCTTGGGTGGGCATTATGAATCTCCTGGGACCCCAGGAAATAATCTGCATGAGACCATAGAAGGCTTTCCTTCTTTTACCAAATAAGTCTAAAGGTCTCTGCCTGGCTTTGAAAATGTCTCCACCACTGAGTTCTCCCCTCCACCTCTCATCTTATCTTCCTTCATTCCTACTGTCTACCATCTCCCAGAAAGTCTTGCTCAGAGTTCACGGAATGCTCCTCCTTGAAATCCCTCCTCCCTTCATTCAACTCCATATTCTCCTAGTTCTCTTCCCTTTATGATGGATCCTTCCCATGTTCCCTTTCTCCTGCCACCCCTAAATATAGGGATCACTCAAGGGTTGGTCTTTGTCATATTCCCTTAGAAATCTCACTCATTCTTCAGGCTTCCAGGTTTATTCTGAGAGTCATTATGCCATCTGTACCTCCAGTGGAGCTAGTGGTAAAGAACCTGCTTGCCAATGC
This sequence comes from Madoqua kirkii, assembly GCA_006408675.1. Taxonomy (NCBI): domain Eukaryota; kingdom Metazoa; phylum Chordata; class Mammalia; order Artiodactyla; family Bovidae; genus Madoqua; species Madoqua kirkii. The sequence continues at coordinate 24,060 of SJYC01030117.1, read as the reverse complement.
AGGATGAGGGTTTGATCCCTGGGTTGGGAAGATCCCCTGGACAAGGGCATAGCAACCCACACCAGTATCTTTGCCTGGAGAACCCCATGGACAGTGTAGCCTGGTGGGCTACACTCCCTAGGGTTGTAAAGAGTCAGACACGATTGAAGCAACTTAACACACACACACCTCCAACCTGATGGCATTCTATAATTCCAGATATCCACCTATTGATCCATGGACTTCTCAACACCTCAAACCAATATATTCCACTGTATCAAAAGGCTTCCTTTTTTCCCATGTAGTCATCTTTATGATTCCTGTATTTGTCAATGACATATCCAACCCCTTTGCAGCCCAGGCTCAAACACCATCACCTCCTATCTGAGTCTTCTCTCTCTCCTCTTCTGCAACATATGGATCAGAGGAAGCAGACACTGGAGCTCTAGAGCTTAGGACAAGGTTATAACAATACCCAAAGCAATCTTCCTCTGGTCTTTTACTGGAGGCACAGCCCTGACTTCATCATTTTCCTGCTGAAAATCCATAATGACTCTACACTGTCCACAAAACAGATATAAATTTCTTAAACCAGTATATAAGGACCTCCACTTTCCAACTTCTTCCCTACAGACATCTTTGCCATCTCTACCTCTATGCCATGATTTGCCCTGTTTTCCTGTGATTACAGATTCACTGGCCTCCCAAGCTCAGCTTAAATACCATATTCTTTATGAAGTCCAGGTTACTATGCCTCTCCTGCCAAACTGCATAGCAATTATTACCATCCTCTTGCATAATGATTATTCATCATATGCCATATCCCCAGTTATTTATTTGGAAATGGCTCACATTTGCTGATCTCTGACTGTGTAACAGGCACTGTGTTTTATGCACAATGACCCACTTAAACTTCATGTCAATGCTATGGTGTAGGTACTATTGTAATCTCCATGTGACAGATGAGAAGGCCCTGTGCAGAGCAGTTAAGTAACTTGCCTAAGGTCTCCTGGTGGCAAGGGGTGGAGCCTGGTAGCCAGTCTGGACAAACTATATCCACATTCTCTTTCCCAGCTTCTCTTAGTTGGCCATTTACCCCTTGAAGGCAGGGTCCCCATCTGGTTCACCTTTACACCTATTGGGATACTTACAAGCATGGTGCCTTAAACACATCATGCACCCAATTATAGCTTATTAAGTGGGCGTGTTTCCACCTTGCAACCCCAGTTAATTACAAACTCTGTTAGAGCAGAAAACAGCTTCCCCATCCAAGTTGGGAATGTAATGTGTTTGGTAAAATCATTTGGCTGATTGGAATACGAAATCTGATTAAAAGAAGAGATTACTCTCATGGAACAATAGTTTTTGTAGAAGGGGTCACTGCTTCACTGATGAGTCAGAACTGAGTAAAGTTATAAAAAGAGAATAGATATTAACATAAAGGAGGAATGAGGGAAAAGCCATAATGAGGCTTTGGAGCCCATTTCAAAATTTCTTAGTTTCTGTTGCTTAATTATTATTACTGATAATAATAACAACCATTCATTCTATACCAGACACTCTGCTGAAGTCTAGCCTCCCCTCCTAGATTATGTAACATTCATAACAACACAACCATTCTAAGAATGAGGAAACCAAAGCTCTGAGGATTTAGCTAATTTTAATGAATAAACATTTAATGAACAGTCACTATGTGTCACCATGTTCCAGCACCTCAGTTTAGTCCTTACAACTTCCCTAATATTCTCTCTATTCATAGATAAAGAGGCTGAAGCATAGAGAGCTTAATTACTTGCCTAGCACCACACCACATGTAAGTAACAGTATCCAACCTTGAACCTGGGATTACATGAATCAGGAGCCTGTCCTCCTGATCATGATGCTAAAACAGCTCTTAACTCCAAGAGACTGACCTTAGCAGTAGATTTGAAATACGTCTTCCTGATTCTAAGGCCCATGGTGATGGTCTTGATAAAAATAGATATATCTTGGCCCTCTCACACGATGATCCAACTACAAAAAGTAACCAAATCGGAGAATATGATGCCAGAGAGAACAGCCAGAGAACTTAAAATCAAATAAAATCAAATTTCTCAGTGTTCCATGACTGTAACAATGGTTGGAATGAACATCATCCCTAAACTTGTAGCAGTGGGGGAATGATTAAAATCCAAGGTATATCGTATATCAGCATTCCCCAAGCCATGTGGTTCACAAGCGCTGGCTATTCCTGTCATAGCTCCAGCCTGGGTGGTGCTGAGTGATTGTCCCTGAACAAGAATATACAGCCTTTGGCTCTCTTGGCTGAGATGTCATATTATCACAGGTTGCCTCTGACAATGTTCTTCCCATACCCCACTAGAGAACTTTGAACTTGAAAATGAATGGAGCTTGCCTATTCTATTCCTGCTGCTTCTTTCTTACACCCCGACTCCCAGCACCAGGGCCAGAGAAGGTCTGTGTTTGCCATCTTGGAGTTGATGGATGGGGGCACCCTGGCTCCCTCTCCTCTCTCTGAGTCATTTGCAGAGGACTCTTTGGGACAAAGCAAAATGGCTGAGAGCCCTATTTAAGGTCGATCATTAGGCAGCTGACGACAGCCCTATAGTTAGCTGTGCACATCGCTGGTGCTGAGCAGCTCGTGAGCGGGGGCACGTGGGACAGGGCACAGTCCAGCAGATTTCATGGTCCACATGTAAGTGCAGACAGGACTTCCGAGGACAATCCATAACCATTTATTGCTTTAAAAAGGAATATGTGGCCTCACCACTCTTCTTGAACAGCAGGCACTATTTTGGGAACTGATACAGTTGAGCTACCTGCTAAATATATATACAGACATGGGTGAGAGAGCTTATTCCAAGGCTTTACCCAAAAGCATCTCTTAAATGAAAAATAAGTGGGTTATTGGGATGACAGGACCATCTACAGACTGTTTCATAAGGATTAACAGCACTGGCGGTCTACTGTGCCCTAGGCATCAATCATTTTAACTATTTGCTTCCTCAGATTCTAAGCTCCTCAGGGGCAGGAACCTCTCATTTCCCTGTAAATCCTCAGTGTCCAGCATAGTGGCTGGCACTGAGTAGAAAAGCAGAGATACTTCTGAATCTAATGAAAGAACCATATATACTGGAAACTAGTAGTATTAACAACATACTTACATATAAAAATTGCATCATGAAGATATTTCTGCATTTCCTTACTTGTAGACTCTAGAATGTCAACATGAAAACAGTTGGAATGTTATATAAGGCTCTGTAATATCCTGTTCACTTTCACAATGGCTCAATGAGACCTAAAAATATTATTAATCCCATTTTAAAAATTATTAAGCTACCATCACTGGTTCCTTACTACTCACTGCTTGTTGCACAATGCAATACAATGGAAATGCCAGGATCCAAGAGACAAAATTGATAGAGTTGATAATTCCTTCCTTTGTAAAATACAGTCATCATTTGGCTCATAAGGTAGACTTTTTCTTGCACATTGCTCCTATTCAAGAGCATCTCCTTCTCGGGTTCCTTGGCTGGCCACGCCTCATCTTCTCCTCTGTAATGTGGGAGCTGTGCCCCCACGTTATTCTTCAGAGTTCTTTTCCTTACCTGAACTCTCCTCCCTGGTGATATCATTTGGTTTCATGGCTTTAAAAATCATGTGTAGTCATTAATATTGTTGTCGTGTAGTCACTAAGTTGTGTCTAAACACTATGCAACCCCATAGACTGTATGTAGCCTGCCAGGCTCCTCTGTCCGTGGGATTATCCAGGCAGTAGCATCTCCTTCTCGGGTTCCTTGGCTGGCCACGCCTCATCTTCTCCTCTGTAATGTGGGAGCTGTGCCCCCACGTTATTCTTCAGAGTTCTTTTCCTTACCTGAACTCTCCTCCCTGGTGATATCATTTGGTTTCATGGCTTTAAAAATCATGTGTAGTCATTAATATTGTTGTCGTGTAGTCACTAAGTTGTGTCTAAACACTATGCAACCCCATAGACTGTATGTAGCCTGCCAGGCTCCTCTGTCCGTGGGATTATCCAGGCAGGAACACTGGAGTGGGTTGCCATTTCCTTCTCCAGGGGATCTTCCCAACCCAGGGATTAAACCTGCATCTCCTGAGTCTATGTTGGCAGGTGGGTTCTTTTTACCACTCAGCCATCTGGGAAGCCCTACAAGGTAGGTACTCAGCCCCAAGAAAAAGACGAGTGGTTTATTCCTTTGCACGAATTGTGCGATCATTCCTCAGACTCGGCTGGGATTAAGGGTTTCTGTTAAGGGCTGACAAACAAAAGAAGCAACCCACAGCCTGCAGGCAGGGACCTGGAAAGAGTGTCCTGTTTTCTCTTGATAACTTTTCCCACTGCCAAGAAGACTGAATTTGAGGTCTGATGATACAGTTGATGCAGCCTCTCCCATGGCTTGGTCCTTTTGGAACTTGCAGAGAAGAAGGCAAAGTGGGAAAGCCTTCCCTGAGTTGATTAGGGAGATCTGCAGGCACAGGTTTTCCATGAGCAGTTCACTCCCTCTCAGACAGACTAGGCTGCTAGCTGACATGGAAAGGATGCAGTGACCCGTAACATCTTCTCCAAGAAATAATGGTCAATTTATTTAAATTTCTGATCCTCACAGGGTAGAAAAATAATGATCGAGTTGGTAACAGGCAATTTCAGGACCCACAGGAAGGTTTGTGCTTTTTTTCCAATAAAATTGTACATAACTTGATATTTTGAATATTCTCCCCCAAAGCAAGTGAGTGATCACACCCAGGAGCATACACATTCCCCTTTGGTTTCTCTCTTCTTCAGACACATCAGCCGGGGTGAAGAGCAAACAGAAAAAGCTAGAGTACTAAAGCAATCATGATGTTGGATGTATAAGAGGGAGCAAGGGTTGATAACAGTTATGATAGGGAAAGGTAGGTCTCTGGATCTAACATTGCTCTGAACCTAATTTGAAAAAGGTAGGAATGTAAATTGGTGCAGCCACCATGGAGAACAATAGGAAGCATCCTTAAAAGACTAAAAATAGAATTATCATATGACTCTACAATCCCACTTCTGAGCATATATCCAGAGAAAATCATAATTTGAAACTATACGTGCACCCCTAGTTCACTACAGCACTATTACAATAGCCAAGACATGGAAGCAACTTAAATGTCCACTGACAGAGGAATGGATATAGAAGATTGGCATGTGTATACATATACAGATATAGATATTTGTAGGTGTCTCACACAGAATGGAATACTAGCCATAAAAGAATGAAATCTTGCCATTTGCAACATGGATGGACCTAGAAATTATATTATTAAGCGAAGTCAGACAGAAAAAGATAAACATTACACGATACCACTTATATTTAGAATCCCCTCCAAAATGATTACAAAGGAACTTATTTACAGAACAGAAATGGATTCACAAATTTAGAAAACAAACTTACAGTTACCAAAGGAGAAACAGGGGAAGGGATAAATTAGGAGATTGGGATTAACATACACACACTGCTGCTGCTGCTGCTGCTAAATTGCTTTAGTCATATCCGACTCTGTGTGACCCCACAGACGGCAGCCCACCAGGTCTCCTGTCCCTAGGATTCTCCAGGCAAGAGTATTGGAGTAGGTTGCCATTTCCTTCTCCGATATAATGCCTGAGTGTATTCTAATAAGTGGCAAGGAGACATGGAAAGGAAGCACAGACAAACAACATTGGCCATGAGTTAAAAATAGCTGGAAGATAGGCAATGGGTTCATGAGATTTCTTATACTATTTTCTCTACTTCGGTATGTTTAAAATTTTCCATAATAAAGCTAAAAACACTACAAAGAATAAGATTAGAGTTGCTACTCACCAATAAAATAGATAATCAATAAGGACCTACTGTATAGCACTCAATATCCTGTAATAACCTATAATGAAAAACAATGTGAAAAAGAATAGTTGTGTGTACAGGTATAGCTAAATCACTTTTCTGTACACCTGAAACCATCACAATATTGTAAATCAATTATACTACAATATAAAATAAAATTTTTAAGCTTTAAAAAAATAAATAGGGAGTTTGAACAGCACACTTTTTAATTTCCCATGTTTGTATTATAACTGCTGATGAGTTTGCAAGCCACCTTCATCTTGAGAAACCATGAGCCTTGAAACCCTAGAAAGAGACAAAGAGTATCCAATTCTGACTCTACCAATGACACTACTGGGAGACCCTGATAAACTGTGCAACGGCACCTACATTTTTACATTAGATCTAGTCTTTAAGTCAGTTTCCTTTAATTTTGGCATTGATTCTGGGATCTTTGGTTTCTGACTTGAGGTACAACACCTCCCTGGGCTATGTAATTCACCTGTGGTAGTTCACCCATTTTAAATCAGATCTTCTAACAATCCCTATGCTTGGGGGAGTAGGCCACAGTACCATCTGCTTCTGTTTCTTAGACATAAACTAAGCATTGAGTTTCTCCCTACGGGCATAAGGTAGCACCTCAGATGGTGAACTTTCTGGAATTTTCCCCTTTAAGATTTGTAGAAAAAGGATACTGAACTAAAATACCCTACATGTAGCATATACTCTGTGTGCATACCAACTTACTGACAGAGGTTGCATCTGAAAGCAAGAACAAAGCATCTAGCAATTTCCATACACAATCTAATAGCTAGGGAACACTGCTCCTTTCTCAAAAAAGATGCTTGATGAAGTTAGTAGACTATAATGAAATTTATGGACTGACATTGAGAAGGAAAGGCTTGGAAAATAGGTCACTTAAAGGCAAAAGTGTTTTCATCATTTAATGGTGCATAAAACCCTATCAACTGTCCAGGGGTAGTTTCTTTAAAAAAAAAAATATATATCCATTCATCCAGCTTACATTCAGTCATGTAAGAAATACTTGTGTGCCTACTGCTGTGCCAGACTCTGTTTCATGGCCTGGGGTGAAGTGATATATACAAAGGTGAGGCATCTGCCTTCCTGGAGCTCCCAGCCCAAGTGGATAATGTGGTCATACAGATCAGCTCAAATAGGCTTTAGGTGGCAGAGGCTTGCAGAGATGATGATATAAGATGATATAATTCAGAACCAGAAGAATCTGAGGAAGACAGAAGAACACAGGAATGTTTGGGATACTTCTCTCTCCTGCCTGACATCTTCTCTCTCCTGCCTGAATTCCGGTATGTGTTTCTCTTAGAGAACTGACTCCTTCATATCGTAACTCTTGAATTTCTTGTTAAAATCCCTCTTAACCAGATCTTTTTCTGCTTGGCAGGCAAGGATAATATCTTGCTCATCTCCATCTTGTTTGTATGGTATTCCCTGGTGGCTCAGATGGTAAAGAATCTGCCTGCAACGTGGGGAACCTGGGTTCGATCCTTGGGTTGGGAAGATCCCTGGGAGAAGGGTATGGCTACCCACCCCAGTATTCTTACCCAGAGAATTTCACAGACAGAGGACCCTGGCGAGCTACAGTTCATGGGGTCATAGAGTCAGACATGACTGAGCAGCTAACACTTTCACTTTCACATTCCACATTAATAACCTTATGGCCAACATGCTACAGATGCTTGTTAAATGAAAATCATGACGGTAGGGAGAAAGGGTGGATCAGAATGGTGGGTCAGAGCTGGGTAAACAGCTGTGGACCAAGAGCACCAAAACCAGACATTGTCCAAGATCATAAGACACACCTCATGAAAAAGCAGGGGACTCATGAAAGCCAAGACAAGCCTGTTTCTATTAACAGGGATTAACCTGGACACATCCTCCTGGAGCAGAACTCAGTGTTTCATTCTCAGAGTCTAATCTGGGGTTAAAAGGTGACTACTGTGTGCAAAAATTTCTTATACTTGATGCTTTCAATCAGGGAGGATATTGCTATCACCAATCAGTGAATATACAGCACTGAAGAAAGCTATGTGCTAGTAGGCAAATTAAACACAGGGAGAACCCACCAGGTGAAGGTTTAAAACTTCATATTTTATAACATTTCAAGAACCTCGTCACATTAGTCATCAGTATGCACATCGTACAGGCAGAGCCACTTGGGCATAGGCTCAGAAGTGGTAAGTAACAGCCTAGAGTCAGACGTTACTGCTTTTATTCATTCATTATTCATTAATTTATGAAGTATTCATTAATGCCTATTATACGCCGTGTACTACTAGGTCCTGAGAAGACAAAAATGCATCTGATTTAGTCAGTAGGGATGTAAATCTTTTTCAGTGTAATTCCAAACCCACATCCTTCCTACTGTACCAAGGCCTCTTGGTGAAGAGCATTTCAGTAATAACTGACACCACTCCAACCTTGTCATGCTGTTTCTCACCTTACTACGGCTGGTGGTGGTACAGCTGGAAGACTAATTCAAGGGGTAGTTTCCTCTTTCCTAAATAAGATATAAACACCCAATTGTTTATCTTAGTCAAGTGCAAATAGAACTTCAAGCCCCAGGTCATTCTTCTTGCCTACAACCCATCCCTGCCATTCACTACCATACTGTTGATCAGTAGCCAAGTCGTGTCAGACTCTTTGCAACCCCATGGACTGCAGCACACCAGGCTTCCCTGCCTTTTACTCCCAGAGTTTGCTCAAATTCATGTCCATTGAGTTGGCTATGCCATCCAACCATTCGCTCCTCTGTCTCCCCCTTCTACTCAAGCTTCTCAGAATCAGGGTTTTTTCCAATGAGTTGGCTCTTTGCATCAGATGGCCAAAGTTCTGGAGCTTCAGCACCAGTCCTCCCAGGGAATATTCAGGGTTGATTTCTTTTAAGATTGACTGGTTGGATCTCCTTGCAGTCCAAGGGACTCTCAAAAGTCTTCTCCAGCACCACAGTTTGACAGCATCAATTCTTCGGTGGTCTGCCTTCTTTATAGTCCAGCTCTCACATCTGCACATGACTACTGGAAAAACCATAGCCTTGACTATATGGGTCTTTTTTGGCAAAGTGATATCTTTGCTTTTTAATACACTGTCTAGTTTTGTCATAGCTTTCCTGCCAAGCAGCAGCTGTCTTCTAATTTCATGGCTGCAGTCATCATTCTCAGTGATTTTAGAGCCCAAGAAGAGGAAATCTTTCACCTCTTCCCTCTATGCCCCTTCTATCTACCATGAAGTGATTAGACCAGAAGCAAGGTTCTTAGTGTTTTGAATGTTGAGATTTAAGCTGGCTTTTTCACTCTCCTTGTTCACCCTCATCAAGAGGCTCTTTAGTTCCTCTTAACTCTCTGCCATTAAAGTGGTATCATATGCATATCTGATGTGGTTGATATTTCTCCCAGCAATCTTGATTCCAGCTTGTAACTCATCCAGCCCAGCATTTTGCATGATGTGCTCTTATAAGTTAAACAGGGTGACAATAAAAGGTGTTGTCATACTCCTTTCTCAATTTTGAGCCAGTCAGTTTTTCCACACAAGTTTCTAACTGTTGCGTCTTGACCCGCATACAGGTTTCTCAGGATTCAGGTAAGGTGGTCTGCTATTTCCATCTCTAAGAGTTTTCCACAGTTTGTTATGATCCACATAGTCAAAGATTTTAGTGTAGTCAACGAAACAGAGGTAGACGATTTTCTGGAATTCCCTTGCTTTCTCTATGATCCAGCAAACGTGGGCAATTTGATCTCTGGTTCCTTTGTCTTTTCTAAACCCAGCTTATACATCTGGCAGTTCATGTGCTGCTGAAGCCTAGCATGCATAATTTTGAGCATGACCTTACTAGTATGGGAGATGAATGCAACTGTTGGTAGGTTGAGCATTCTTCAGCATTGTCCTTCTTGGGAACTAGGATGAAGACTGACCTTTTCTAGTCTTGTGGCCACTGCTCAGTTTTCCAAATTCATTGACCTATTGAGTGCAGCACTTTAATAGCATCACCTTTTAGGATTTTAAATAGCTCTGCTGGAATTCCATCACCTCCACTAGCTTTATTGGCAGCAGTGTTTCCTAAGACCCACTTGATTTCACACTTCAGCATGTCTGGCTCTGAGTGAGTGACCACATCACTGTGATTATCTGGGTCATTAAGATGTTTTTTGCACATTTCCTCTGTGTATGCTTGCCATCTCTTCTTGATCTCTTCTGTTTCTAGTAGGTCTTTACCATTTCTGTCCTTTACTGTACCAATCTTTGGATGAAATGTTCCTTTGATATTCCAATTTTCTTGAGATTTCTAGTCTTTCCCCTTCTGCTGTTTTCCTCTATTTCTTTACATTGTCCATTAAAGAAGGCCTTCTTGCTTCTTGCTATTCTCTGAAACTTTGCATTTAGTTTGGTGTACCTTTCTCTTTCTCCCTTGCTTTTTGCTCCTCTTCTTTCCTTGGCTATTTGAAAGCCTACTCAGACAACCACTTTGCCTTCTTGCATTTATTTTTCCTTGGGATGGCTTTGTTTGCTGCCTCTTGTACAACATTATGAACTTCTGTCCATGGTTCCTCAGGCACTCTGTTTACTAGGTCACTATCACACTGCCGTCTGTAAATCCTACCTGAACCTAAGAATTTTTTTTTTTTAATTTCAGAGTGTACTACATTCTGTGAACAGGCTTAGAAAATGCAAGTGATGTCAGAATTAGCAAAAGTCCTCAGAATTCTTGGCTCAGATGGTACAGCGTCTGCCTGCAATGTGGGAGACCCAGGTTCAATCCCAGGCTTGGGAAGATCTCCTGGAGAAGGGTATGGCAGCCCACTCCAGTACTCTTGCCTGGAGAATCCCACGGGCAGAGGAGCCTGATAGGCTACAGTCCATGGGGTCCCAAAGAGTCTGACACAACTGAGCAACTTCACTTTCACTTTTCAGAATTCTTTGCCAAGCCAAAATCTAATGAAAACTCAATAAAATTAAAAGCATATGAAATAGGGTCATTTGATTGCTTGATTCTTTTTGTTATACAGACTAGAATTTACTGCATATCTCAGGTGAAAAATAATACCACATTGCCTTTTTTTCTAAATATAGGAACATCTGGCTCTGGATCTTGACTTGCAATGATTTCAATCTCAGTCATGTTCAGGGAAACTTTCCCTTTCCCAGAGCTATATAACAACCTCAGGAGATTTATACAGTCCATAAAATTTGGAGCAAAGCAGCTGGTCCTTGGTCCATCAAATTGCTGTCAAGATACCCATTTTCCAAGCCTGTGTGGTCCATTTGCTGGCAGGACTCCAGTAGTTCTTTGCCCTTCTTAGACACAGAGACTGTGGTCCCCAAGTCCTGGTGCTTCAGGATCAGCATCTTGAGTCCCATCATCTTACCATCTCCTGGGTAATACATGGGCAGGGCTGGAGATTTCTGCTACCTAGGAAGCCCCCACCATGCTCTTTCCTCCAGCCTCCAAAAGCAAGGCTTTGCCAGGTTTGGCAACTTTGCCTCCTCCGTCCAAGCCTCAGGACACATCCCCTACCAGGACCACTCCAATTTTCACTTCTAAGAGACTCTGGAAAATAAAAGTCCTCAGCACAAAAGGAAGTCCCAGGTATCCAGGACTCAAAGCCTAGCCTATCTGGATAAGAATAAAAATAAGAACTTATTTTTATTCTATATTATTTTTTCCCCAATTTCTCTCATTTTGATGAGTCAACAGGAAATGACCAAACCTGTTTCTGCTGCAAAGCAGTGGTGCTCAACCATGGAGACATGAGAATCACTTGGAGCACTTTTAAAATATGCTGACACCAGGGCCCCATCCTGAGCCAAATAATGGCAATCTCTGGGGAGGGATGCTGGCTGTGGTCTCACCAGGTGACCCATGCACAGTTAGAGTGGAGAACTCCTTTCCAGACTCAGGTCAGAGGTGACAACTGGGGAAGTCAGAGAAGACTGGCAGATACCTTGATACAGATATGGAATCTCAGGGGAAAATGAGTGAGTTCTGGATGCAATAAAAGGAAAATCCTGGGGGAAAGCAAGTATCCTCATTTCCTTTTAATCAAGGATACAAAAGCTAGGCCACAGTTGATCTGAGGCCCTCCAGTCATATGTCATGATGCAGGCCCCTCATCAGGTTCAGTTCAGTTCAGTTGCTCAGGCATGTCTGACTCTTTGTGACCCAATGGACTGCAGCACACCAGGCTTCCCTGTCCATCACCAACACCTGGAGCTTGCTCAAACCCATGTCCATCAAGTCCATGATGCCATCCAACCATCTCATCCTCTGTTGTTCCCTTCTCTTCCTGCCTTCAATATTTCCCAGCATCAGAGTCTTTTCCAGTGAGTCACTTCTTCACATTGGGTGGCCAAAGTACTGGAGTTTCAGTTTCAGCATCAGTCCTTTCAATGAATATTCAGGACTGATTTCCTTTAGGATTGACTGGTTTGATCTCCTTGCAGTCCAAGGGACTCTCAAGAACATAACTCATCAGGTGTGTTCCTCTAGAACACAGCCTGACGCTCCTTTTCTCTTTTTTTGCTAGGCATTATAATACTGCCTCATGAGACTCCTTTTCCTAAGTTCAGGGGATAGAAAGATGATCTGTCAGCTATAAGTGAGTCACCAGGAGAAACTAACATCTTGCAGATACCTCCAAAGCCAGTGAATCATAAAATAACAATGAGCTGAGAAGTTTAAAACACAAAGCTAGCCAACCAGCCAGCGACTACTTATTGACTGTTTTCAGTGAACCTGAAATCATCTATGCGTGAAACTTGTGGATCCTTCCTCTTTTTTTCCCCAGCACACTCCCAAACCCCTCCTGGACAAGTAGGAATGAATTTCTGATAACTTCAGAGAAGAGTAAATAAAACCATTGTGAATTAATAATGCTCTTTACATTCCCTAAAGAAACTGAAGAGTTTTGTAGCTGGGGACAAACAAGCCTCAAAATGGATAAGGGAACTGTTCCGAGTCACCCAGTGGCTGATTCGGGAAGAGAGGCAGAATAGCTAAATGATGTCCCAAAGCTAACAGGTATCCATCTGCTTCTTTGCCTGGTATTTTCTACCTGGAAATAGAGAAAGCAATGTTACTCTTCTTTCCTAGAGGTGCGGTATGTTTATGGTTGGGATCACACAATGTTGCGTGATTTGAGTGACTTAGAAGTAAATGTATTTCAAACAAACTTCTGAAATCACAGCTCATCTGCAGGTGGTTATGCATGTGTTGAACATAAGCAGAATTCTAGTCACTGTAATAGTCATGGTCCTAGGGATGAGAACCTTCCCTTTAATAATTTTAGATTGTATATCCCTGAGATGAGTTAAACTTTTTAAAAATTGAAGTATAAGTGGTTGAGAAATAAGGCGGTTGGGAAATTAGGAGATTGGAATTAATATATATACACTACCACACCTAAAACAGTTAACCAATAAGGACTTCCTATATAGCAAAGGGAGCTCTACTCAATATTTTGTAATGACCTATATGGGAAATGAATCAAAAGAGGAATGTGCATATATATGTATACATAACTGACTGCAGCCATGAAATTAAAAGATGCTTACTTCTTGGAAGAAAAGTTATGACCAACCTAGATAGTATATTCAAAAGCAGAGACATTACTTTGCTGACTAAGGTCCCTCTAGTCAAGGCTATGGTTTTTTCCTGTGATCATGTATGGATGTGAGAGTTAGACTGTGAAGAAGGCTGAGCGCCGAAGAACTGATGCTTTTAAACTATGGTGTTGGAGAAGACTCTTGAGAATCCCTTGGACTGCAAGGAGATCCAACCAGTCCATTCTGAAGGAGATCAGCCCTGGGATTTCTTTGGAAGGAATGATGCTGAAGCTGAAACTCTAGTACTTTGGCCACCTCATGCGAAGAGTTGACTCATTGGAAAAGACTCTGATGCTGGGGGCAGGAGGAGAAGGGGACAACAGAGGATGAGATGGCTGGATGGCATCATGGACTCGATGGACGTGAGTCTGAGTGAACTCTGGTAGTTGGTGATGGACAGGGAGGCCTGGCGTGCTGCGATTCACGGGGTCGCAAAGAGTCGGACACGACTGAGCGACTGAACTGAACTGTGCTGTCCGTCTGAAATTAACATGACATTATAAATCAACCATATGTCAACTAAAAATAACGAATGAATGAATAAAAGATATTAAAAGGGATTAAGTATATTTCTGAAGAAAAATGGAAATATAGGTGATTTACAGTATTATATATATAATTATTATATTAGCTTTCTTTTTTATTAAGCAGATCAATGATACAGAAAGGCCCCTATTTTATCCTACAAGACAAGACAATCGCATGCTCAATTGTGTCTGACTCTGCAACCTCATGGACTATAGCCCGCCAGGCTCCTCTGTCCATGGGATTATCCCAGCAAGAATACTGGAGTGAGCTACCATTTCCTTCTCCAGGGGATCTTCCCTACCCAGAGACTGAACTCGTACCTCTTGCACTGCAGGATTTACCTACTAAGCCATGGTTACAACTAACTGTAGCTCTGATGATCTGACTGACTCAAATGGTACAGAGCAGACCATAGCAGCAACAGCCTAAAGCAGTATCCATCTCTACCAGCACAATGCTAAGAAAGCGCTCATGACTTTCCTCTTCCTTTCATGGAAGATCAGGTTCTCTGTGCAAATACCAAGATACAGGGAGTAAAACCGTCTTCACGGAACCATAGCGTGTTTGAAGGAGTAGCATCTCAGTAGTCATTGAATCCAAATTTCTCAGGAGCTCATTCACACAAATGAGGGAGAAAAGTCACAGGCGCAGCATCAAAAGAGAAGATAAAAACCCACTGAAAGATGAATACTAATTTTCACACTTCTCTTTCCAAATTAAAAACCTCCTCTGTTATGTGCTAGAGTGCTCTGTCTACCCACTGCCAGGGCCTGTTAACTAGTTAATTCTCTTGGCATTCTGTGAGATCAGTTCTTCAGGTTTTATTGGAGTTATTTAGCCTTGGGAATTCCAAACAGAAAGGAAATTTATTATCCATCTGCAAATATGGGAAGGATTGATATATGGAAGAGGGTGACCATCTGTTATCCACTGAGGTCAGAATGAGACAGGAAAGCTCTGAAGATATGGAAGAAAAGACTAAAATGAGATATGAGGAAGGTCTTACTGAAAGTGAGGGTTAAACACAACCATAAATTATCAAGATCGGATTACAGTTATTTACAAATAGAATACAGAACTGTCTCCTCTGGCAGTGTTTAAAGTATCTTGTGATTGGAAATTCAGTAGAAACACAACTCTGCAGAAATAGCCATTAAAAGAAGATTATTTTTGGTCGATTTACCCAATTTTAGCATCTTGATACTCATGCATTAGAGGATGTGAGCTCCATGAAAGCATAAACTGTGTTTAATTCTCCCTTTCCTCTGTTTAACATGGCATTATGTGCAAATAAATAGGCAATAAAGTATTTTTGCTGCTCTTTAACAAGGTAGACAGTTGTGCCTAATAGTTTTGTCTAGACCCAACATCGAAAGACCAGGATTCCTGGGGTCTGTCCCTTGTGATAAATGTGACAATGTGACAAAGCTTCAACCATTTATTTGATGGTGTGTGATATTCTCTCTGCTCCTGTCGCCAGCTGCTTTCCTATAAGTGATTTTATTAAGCAGATCAATGATACAGAAAGGCCCCTATTTTATCCTACAAGACAAGACAATCGCATGCTCAATTGTGTCTGACTCTGCAACCTCATGGACTATAGCCCGCCAGGCTCCTCTGTCCATGGGATTATCCCAGCAAGAATACTGGAGTGAGCTACCATTTCCTTCTCCAGGGGATCTTCCCTACCCAGAGACTGAACTCGTACCTCTTGCACTGCAGGATTTACCTACTAAGCCATGGTTACAACTAACTGTAGCTCTGATGATCTGACTGACTCAAATGGTACAGAGCAGACCATAGCAGCAACAGCCTAAAGCAGTATCCATCTCTACCAGCACAATGCTAAGAAAGCGCTCATGACTTTCCTCTTCCTTTCATGGAAGATCAGGTTCTCTGTGCAAATACCAAGATACAGGGAGTAAAAACCGTCTTCACGGAACCATAGCGTGTTTGAAGGAGTAGCATCTCAGTAGTCATTGAATCCAAATTTCTCAGGAGCTCATTCACACAAATGAGGGAGAAAAGTCACAGGCGCAGCATCAAAAGAGAAGATAAAAACCCACTGAAAGATGAATACTAATTTTCACACTTCTCTTTCCAAATTAAAAACCTCCTCTGTTATGTGCTAGAGTGCTCTGTCTACCCACTGCCAGGGCCTGTTAACTAGTTAATTCTCTTGGCATTCTGTGAGATCAGTTCTTCAGGTTTTATTGGAGTTATTTAGCCTTGGGAATTCCAAACAGAAAGGAAATTTATTATCCATCTGCAAATATGGGAAGGATTGATATATGGAAGAGGGTGACCATCTGTTATCCACTGAGGTCAGAATGAGACAGGAAAGCTCTGAAGATATGGAAGAAAAGACTAAAATGAGATATGAGGAAGGTCTTACTGAAAGTGAGGGTTAAACACAACCATAAATTATCAAGATCGGATTACAGTTATTTACAAATAGAATACAGAACTGTCTCCTCTGGCAGTGTTTAAAGTATCTTGTGATTGGAAATTCAGTAGAAACACAACTCTGCAGAAATAGCCATTAAAAGAAGATTATTTTTGGTCGATTTACCCAATTTTAGCATCTTGATACTCATGCATTAGAGGATGTGAGCTCCATGAAAGCATAAACTGTGTTTAATTCTCCCTTTCCTCTGTTTAACATGGCATTATGTGCAAATAAATAGGCAATAAAGTATTTTTGCTGCTCTTTAACAAGGTAGACAGTTGTGCCTAATAGTTTTGTCTAGACCCAACATCGAAAGACCAGGATTCCTGGGGTCTGTCCCTTGTGATAAATGTGACAATGTGACAAAGCTTCAACCATTTATTTGATGGTGTGTGATATTCTCTCTGCTCCTGTCGCCAGCTGCTTTCCTATAAGTGAAAAGTGAAAGTGAAGTCACTCAGTCGTGTCCAACTCTTTGTGACCCCGTGGACTGTAGCCTACCAAGCTCCTCTGTCCATGGGATTCTCCAGGCAGGAGAACTGGAGTGGGTTGCTATTTCTTTCTCCAGGGAATTTTCCCGACCCAGGGATCGAACCCGGGTTTCTCGCACTGGAGGCAGACGCTTTAACCGCTGAGCCACCAGGGAAGCCCAGTTTGTCAAATCTGTGGGATCTTTTCTGATTGTCTTTTTTTACCTGTCTATGAGGGCTCTGGACTGCAAGGAGATCCAACCAGTCCATCCTAAAGGAGATCAGTCCTGGGTGTTCATTGGAAGGAATGATGCTAAAGCTGAAACTCCAGTACTTTGGCCACCTCATGCAAAGAGTTGACTCATTGGATTGGGGGCAGGAGGAGAAGGGGACGACAGAGGATGAGATGGCTGGATGGCATCACCGACTCGATGCACATGAGTCTGGGTGAACTCCAGGAGTTGGTAATGGACAGGGAGGCCTGGCGTGTTGCAGTTCATGGGGTTGCAAAGAGTCAGACACAACTGAGCACTGAACTGACTGACTGATGAGGCCGTGGGCACTGCACATCTCTACATTTTTCTTGAAATGTTTTCTCTCTTGGCTTCTAAGGCACCACATGACCCTCCCAGTGCATTCCCATCATCTCAGCTCTCATTCAGCCTCACTCATGCCTAGAGAGGTGGAGGCTCCTCAGGCTTCTCTCAGCTCATGTTATTTACCAAGTGACTCCATTCAAGTCACTGGGTTCAACTCACATCTCCTTCACTTACAACTCCTCAGTCTCTCCTGTCTGTGCCCAGGCCCCTATGTTGGAATCAGTAAAATGATCACCTCCATTTGGATGTCCCTGATGAACACGTCAATTCATCCAAAGGCTCTCATTGCCCATCCTTCCCCAACCTTGCTCCTTCTGCACTCCCTGTATGGGCGTGCAGGGACATGCATGCATCCACATGCCCCTGGCAGGAAACTGGAAGTCATCCATAGCTTCTCCTTCTCACATATCCTTTCTTCCTCCTCTCTTCTCCATTCCCACTGCTCCTACCTTGGTTTAGGTCCTGAGGATCACAATAGCTTCCTTACCCAGCCTGGCCTTCTGTTTCACTGCCCTCCCCCAACCCTCCGTGCTCTTGACAGAGCAACATCCCCAGAAAGCCTATCTGAGCAGTTCACTCCATTAGTTACATCTCTCCACTGGTTTCCCTGTAACTTTCAGACTCCTCCTCCTCATCTGGCTCCTCCCTCTTCTTTGCAGCTTCAGTTCCTATCCCTGCCCCCTCTGTCCCTCGCTCAATGCTAAATTTCAGTCCTCTGGAACTACTACTGAAGTGCCATGCTCTCCTCTCACCTGGGAGTCTCTGCACGCACTGTTCGTTCAGTCTAGAACACCTATCTCCAGGACACTGCCCATCTTCTAAGACTTGGGGACACATCTTCCGATCTGGAGAGGACCACCATTCTGTTTCCATAGTACTCGTTGCATATTTATTACCCTGTACCCTAACTGCAGCTTTGTCTGACTCCCTCTGCTGGCTATAAGATCCATGAAGATGTGGACCATGTCTGATTCTCTGATTCATCTGTATGCTGAGAACAAGACTGTGCACAGAGAGAGTGCCCCGGAAATGTCTCATGAATGAATGATGAGCTTAGTGACCCAGGGTCTTCAACTCAGCCTGTTATACAATAGAGTTCATTGTCTAATTTCTAGTTTTTATTTGTTCACTGGATGGGAAAGTCAGTGGAAAGAAAAAGCCAACGTGACACACGATGGAGCAGCAGGCTGGTTTCAACATTCTTAGGAGCGGGCGCCTCAACTGCCATCTCCTTCCAAATTAAAAACCTCCTCGGTTATGTGCTAGCCTGCTCTGTCTACCCACAGCCAGGGCCTGTTAACTAGTTAACTCTCTTGGCATTCTGTGAGATCAATTCTCCAGGTTTTACTGGAGTTATTTAGCCTTGGGAACTTCAAACAGAAAGGAAATTTATTATCCATCTGCAAATATGGGAAGGATTGATAAATGGAAGAGGGTGACCATCTGTTATCCACTGAGGTCAGAATGAGACAGGAAAGCTGTCTGGTTACTCTGGTTTAAAAGTGCGAAACAATTGTGCTGCTCCTTGTTTCTTAGCCTTCAAATCTTCTCTTTACTGGTAGCTCATTGATGTCAGAAGCCATGGTTTTCTCTCCTCCATTGTCATCACAGGACTTGGCCATGTGAGCCCCCACCTTAGAAAGAACTAGAGGGACAGACCAGCGGGATGTCCTCCAGCCTTACTTGAACTCCCATGATGCCTGTTCAGGTTTTGAGCAACTGCCAATTTTCAAGGGCTATTTCATCCCCCAAGCCTGGCAAGAACCCAGCAACTCCTAGTTCAACACAAGTCCATGTCTACCCATGGAGCCTCAGAAATAACCCATGGCCAAAGAAAGCCCACGTTTAACGTCTGTGCCTCTTCAGCTGAGTCCAAGGGCTGCTTGGTGCTGTGCATCTCAGCTCCTTTGTGTGTGTGAGCATTAATTCCATGTTTGCCCCTCTGAAGGCAATACTTCCCTTAAAAACAATATCCTTGGGATTTTCCTGGTGGTCCAGAGGCTAAGACTCTGCACTCCCAAAGCAGGGGGCCTGGGTTCGATCCCTGGTCAGGGAAATAGATCCCACACGCCACAGCCAAGAGTTCACGTGCCACAAATAAGACCTGGCACAGCCAAGTACAGAAATATTATATTTTTTAAAACCCTTTGTTGCTTTGTCTTTTGATTAAAAAAAAAAAAGCCAAACTGAAATCTGTGTGTTGACTACTGCAGAAACACAAAGATAATGCAGTACCACCTGCTCAGTTTCCAAGTATGGATATAACAACTTTGCAGTATAATGGTATCATCAACATTTGCATACAGATGTACGCTCTTAGGGAGGCTAAATTGTCACTCAATACAGTACCATTAAAGCTACAGACTTTTGCATTAAACCTACAGAATTTTCATATGTCCCTCTTTAGATTTCTGCTTTTTCATGGACAAGTAATCGATATACAGGATTTTCTCACCCAGGCAATCATGGAAACAGATGTTCTCGCTTTCCACACATGTAATGCCATACTTTTATGGGGAGATGGCTCTAGAGGAGGAATATACTAAAAATTCCCAAACAGTTAAAGGTAACCACTAACAGAGTTGGAAAAAGCTGGTGGAATTCATTGCATCTGAGCCAGGATGAGAGCAAAATGGATACAAAATGCTGAAAAGCCTTCTAAATAGTAGTGGTTAACATTTATTTGTCCATGAATCTTGCTTTAAGATGGCACTTAGCCTTCTCAACTTTCTTCCATTTCACTGGACAAATGGATATTTTAATAAAGGTCTTAGTTTACTTAGAGCTTAGGGATACAACTTGGTTGCTTCACTAGATTCCTTTCTGAAGCTCCAAGCTACAATTCCAGTTGCAGCTCCTAAGAAGAAAATCCTAGTTTCAATAGCAGCAAACCTCCCTGGAGTTTTTGAAGAGATGGAAACAGATAGAGCCAGCATGCTGGGGGCCTTGCCACTCTGGAAATTTTATCTGACAAGTTACACATTCAAAGAGAGAAAACCTCCACTGGCAGTAACATATTGCTGTAGGTTTTCATGTAATTATGGTTAAAGCATTAAGATGTTTTTCAAGTCTGTCTTGCACATTGATTGATTTTGCTGCTTCAATTTTCATATAAAATCCATTACAGCAGAGTGGTGAAGAGTACCAGTCTCTGAAATCAGACTGGCTAGGTTGGGATCTTATCTCTGAATTAGCCATGTGGCCTTTGGCAAAGTGTATCACTTTCTGGTCTCAATATTTTTTGGTGGTGAAATAATTTCCACAGGCATCATTTGAGAAGAAGTGAGTGAATATAAAACCCTGGAGCTGTTCTTGCACATAACAAGCAGTCAATAGATAATGGTACTTTGTCACTATTATGACCATACTCTATTTAAGAAGTCTTTAAGAATAAGCAACATTTAATGGCCTATGTCTCCTTATAACAATAGAAAACATTGATCTTCAGAGTTACAATCATGTTTTAGAAGGAGAAACTAGGCTGATTTTGATTTTCTAGTCGACTTTATAACAACTGAGATGTTACTTTAAACCTAAACAACATAAAATCCCTCACCTGTGGTATCAGTCCTGCTCTTGGATGTTGTCACTTAAACGACAAACATCCTGTTTCTGTTCTGCTATGGACACTCTCGGTATCACCAGCACTGACCAGACAGCAAGTGACCACCTGCTCTAGACCCCATGACCAAGGATGCCTCTTCATTCCCAATACAGCTTCTTTGCAACCAGTTATAATTCTGGGAAAGAGACAAACATACCCTGGACCACAAAGTATTACTCCACTCTCTAGTTCTAGTTGGTTGTTAGAGTATGGAGGCACTTCTCTGTCCTTCAACCAGATTTCCAGTTTCCCAGACAGTCTGATGAAATTTATGACAGTGGATTTAACAGCAGAAGCCCCAAAACGAAATTCCCAAGTTCCCAGGTTGAGTGCTGATTACTCACTGGCTGCACAGCTCTGGATAGGTTCTCACTTCTATGAGCCTTCTTTACAAAATAAAATTAATAATGCCCAAGTCAGAGACAACTGTAAGAAGAAACATAACCATGCATGCAGGGTAACAATTTGATCATAACAAATATTAGTGACCAAGATTCTTTTAGTCTTCAGCTTTATTTTTAGTCTCCCATTTTGCCTGGGGCTCTACCATCCTTGCTAGGGAATCCCCAAGCTCCTCTCTGGACTTGGTCTCTGGCCTCTTGATCTTCTGGTTCTCTTCTACTCAGTTAAAGTCTGGCAGGCCACTGCCATTAATAATCCAGGAGTTAATGGACTTCCTTGTTTGCCTCACTAATATGATGGTACAATCCTTCCCAGTGTTTGGTTTTATAAACTCGAGCTCCTCTTTCTTGACAGTCCTGACAATTTCTAACAGAGTTACACAGCCAGTGGGCACTTTTCTTCATCCAGTTTATATCAATCCTAAATATTCAATCCTGAATCAACCCTGAATATTCACTGGAAGGAGTGATGCTGAAGCTCCAATACTTTAGCCACCTGAGGCGAAAAGCCAACTTATTGGAAAAGACCCTGATGCTGGGAAAGATTGAGGGCAGGAGAAGGGGACGGCAGATGATGAGATGGTTGGATGTAATCACTGATTCAATGGACATGAGTTTGAGCCAGCTCTGGAAGATAGTGAAGGGCAGTAAAGCCTGGCATGCTACAGTTCATGGGGTCACAAAGACTTGGGCACTACTTAGTGACTAAACAACAGTTACAATATACATGAGCTCTTCCAGGCAAATGGGAACTGTCACTATCCTGAAAGGTGCATAATGGTGAAAAACAGAGAGAGAAGAGATTAGGATATAGGCTTGAATCCACAAATGACTGACAGTCTTGCTATCTCTGGGGAAAAGAGGAAGAAGGCAACTGTTAGCTGAGCACCTGTTATTCACTGGTTCTGTGCAGGGCACTTTGTAAACAGCCCTTCATCAACACTGACAATAACCTTGTACACATTTCACAGAAAAGTAATAAGGTTCTGAGTGCACGTCATTTACCCAAAGCCACACAGTGTAAGAGATGAAATGAGAATCCAGGGGGTTTAGGGAAGGAGAAAAATAGGTGAGGGAGAATAAGAGATACAAACTTCCAGTTGCAAAATAAGTCATAGATATGAAATATACAGCGTGGAAAAGTAAGAAAAAAAGAATCCAGGTCTGCTGGAGGGGGATCATGGGAAAAGTCACCCATTGCCTCTGCCAACAGTGGGCCTCTGCAGCCCCTCAACAAGCCTCTAAGGGCCAAAGCACATCTCATCTCCGCTTCTTTCAGAGATCACAGCAAAGCTGGAAATAGGTACTGGAACATGTGAGTTGGAAAGCCACTGAGTATGCCTCCCACCTCAGAGCAGGGTGGTGAGGCGCACCCAGGGTAGGAGACACATTGCTCTGTTTCCTGTGGTCCAGAGCATGTGTTCTGGAAGGCTTTTCTTTCCTGGCCCCCTACAGGTGCATGCAGATGGGAAATGACCAAAATCTGTTGACTGGATGCGAAGATCAGGGAACTGGGGCTAACACTTCTGCAAAGATAAGGATCCTGCAGACTCTGTAGTCTAAACAAAGGCTGTGTATATTGTCTGTAGGCTGACACTGTGTTTAAACAAGTGAACAAAAATGACCAGGGAGTGCTAGAGCTCTGGTAACAGACAATGTCACGCTGATCCAAAGGGTTTCGTCTCAGCACTCAGGGCTCTGTAAACGGTGGTGCAGAAACACCCGACTTGGGGAGGCCTGAGATGAAGGCAGGAGATGTGGCTTTGCCGCGCAGTAAGCTATAGCATGTGGCTTGGGGCTTGGCAGCACCCAGTCCCTCCCCTCTCTCCTCCCAGCCTAAGAAACCAATTATTGTGTTAGAAACTCTCCATCAGGCTGTTGCTTTTCCAAATTCACTGTAGCCAACAACTCAACAGCTAATCAGTTGGCATGATCATTTGTGTGTGTGTGTGTGTATGTGTGTGTGTGTGTGTGTGTGTGTATAGAAGGGCACTGGAGAATCTCAGATTCGTGTTCATGCCTGTTGGGTGAGGCCACAGAGGTGAGTGATATTCGATCATTCTTCCATTAAAGGGGTGTTCCTGTGAAGGTGTCAGCAGAACTGGCCCCGGGCTGCTGCCCTATTTCCTCTCTAGGTTTCAGTGCTTCAGCCACAAGAAGGCAGGGAAAGGGGGGCTGAGGGAGGAGAGAGAACACCTGGATCTTTTGCTTTCTAATAGGAAAGGATAGGACTGACCCTAAGTAAAAATTCAAAACAGGTTTCCATTGTCTTTGGTGTACTCTCCCAGCTCATTTAGACTTTATCCTGTTTCCCTGACTGCCCTCTGTCTACTCCCTTCCAAAATGTCAGTGTATTCAATGCTTCCCTCTGGCTGAATACCTTCCTTTCATGCCAGCACGGGCTCCCAGTCTTTGGAGCAAAGAGATCCATGCGTCAAAGTTACTGACCTCCTACACACTTTGTCAAAACTCCCAGGCTCATGATGTCATCACAAAAAGCAATCTGATTAAACCTTAGGGAATTGTCGGGGGGGGGGGGGGGGGTC
>SJYC01030116.1:0-30714 GCA_006408675.1 Madoqua kirkii | reverse complement strand
GGGACTACACATGGCACTGTTACATTTTAAAATTTATTAGCAGGAACACAAATGTATTTCTGTAATGTGCTCAATATCCTGCCCTCCCACACCACGATATGCCTCAGACAGGCTCTCACATGTCCTCCTGGGATCCTCCCACTCCTGTGGATTCCCTGGCCCTGGAGTGTGGCTAGACCAGGGGACATCCTTCTGATGAAAAGAATGTGGCAAAATGGTGTGATGTCAATCCCAAGGCTAGGAAGAGACCAAGGCTTTCCTGTTTTGTGTCCTCTCTTCCTCTCTTTGGTGGATACCCGCAGCCCCACGGGGGTGGGGGGTCCTTGCTAGCCAAAAGCCAGCAAGGATCAGAAGCTGCTGACAGCAAGGTGGGTCACCTTGGAAGTACCTCTTCCCTATTAGAACTTTGAGATGACTGTGACCTGTGAGTCACCTTGAGACAGAGGACCCAGCTAAGCCACATCCAGATTCTTGATCCAGAGTAACAGAGATCATAAATGTTTATTGTTTGAAGCTGCTAAGTTGGGGGTAACTTGTCACACAGCAGCAGATAACTAATTACTCTGTATCTGACATGTGTACTCCGATTCCCTTTTGGAATCTGTGGACCCCACATTCTCTCCCCACTCTCCGGGCAGTCCCTGTCAATCAGTTGGAATGGACCATCAAGACAAAGCCCTCTGTCCTCAGGATCTGGCAGTGTGAGAAGAGTGCCATCACCTGTCACCCTCGGCCACCTGTGAGGCCCAGAATCCACTTCCCACGGCCTCTGTTTCCTCAGTCTCTCTGTGATTTTCTTTAGGAGCCCAACTATGCTGAAACAGAATTGATTTTCAGATAAATCTCACCTTTGCTTTATCAGCTAAAGGCCCCTCTTTATTTGAACACCATCTGTGAAAACTGCTGTTCTATGATTGGTATTTTATGTACATTTCCTTATTTCTTCAGTGTTCAGTCACCTTCAAATCTCAATGTCAAGGCATTTTCTTTGTTCCCTTTATAAATATTTGTCCATTTCTCTAAGAAGACTACAGTAATCTCCCCTAATCGGGGAGTTCTGTAAGTCACATAGAAAAATGAATGAAGAACTGACATCCTTAAGACCTTCAAGGTTCTTTTCTTGCTCAACCAGAGCATCTTTTCTTCGGTAGACTATGCTCTCTCAGAGTCCTACCTACTCTTAGCCCCAATTAAACATGATCTGGATCTAAAAAAGAAGGAGGAGCAAAAAGCTCACAGCTTTCCTTCTAAATGAGATATGTCAGGATGGGGACTGCCTCCACATTCTCTTGAGTCTGGCAGCTGGACAGACTTCTGCTTCTCCAAGAAGAGCTGCTCATGGTTGGGAGCCCCTCAGTGGAAGCCTCAGCTGCCTCAGGGCACTGGGGACCCAGATAAGATGAGTAGTGGCAACCTGAGACCAGCTGAGCATAAGACTGTCTCTCTAGGATCAGCTTTGAACTATTTAATTTCACTGTGGCTGAATGCAAGTTGAAGTTATTGTGAAAGACCATTTTGTACTTATTAATTTAGTAATTCTTAAGACTAATTTTTTTTATTATTATTCTAGCACTTGTTCAGTCACTCAGTCATGTCCAACTCATTGCAATCCTATGGACTAGCAACACACCAGGATTCCCCATCCTTCACCATCTCTCAGAGCTTGCTCAGACTTGTGTTCATTGACTTGGTGATGCCATCCGACCATCTCGTCCTCTGATTGTCCCCTTCTCCTCCCGCCTTCAATCTTTACTTTCTAATGTGGGGATCTTGGAGAGTTTACTTAACTCACTGAGCCTCCACTTCCACATGCTCAACTTGAGATTTTATGGAGTCTTAACACATGATGAGTGCACACTAAATGGGACTACCATTGTCATATACTGAAGTAAATGGCCAACAGAACGTTATGATCTAAGGTTCAGAGCCACGTTGAACAACAGAACTTTCTGTGATGATGGAAATGTTCTACAGTCAGTGCTATTCAATATGGTAACCACTAGCCAAGGGGGCTATTGAATACTTGAAATATGGTTAGCATA
This sequence comes from Madoqua kirkii, assembly GCA_006408675.1. NCBI lineage: Eukaryota > Metazoa > Chordata > Mammalia > Artiodactyla > Bovidae > Madoqua > Madoqua kirkii. Next base: position 28,672 of record SJYC01030116.1, on the reverse strand, counting down.
ATCGAGGAATTACATTTTAAATTTTATTTTAGTTTTTTCAAATTTAAATATGAATAAATGGCCATATGGCCAGTGGCTACCATATTGGACAATGCAGCTTTAGATGTATATCTTATTACATTTCCAAAGCAGGCTGCCATTCTCACTTCCTTCCCACGGGGAGCACAGGTAGATTGCCTGCACTGACCAAAGAGCACTGCACAATATCACCTTGACCTCCTAAGGAGTCCCGGAGTGCAGTACTGTTCAGAGGAAAGCACTTTGTGAATGGGTATGGGGTGGACAGGGAAGCCCTTTCAGGCAGAGAGTGTGCATCTGACCCACTACTAACAGGATATTCAGTTCTACTTGTTCTGAAGGATACTTGTCACTTTGTACCCAATTATCATCATTATCATCTAGTCACCTTAATGACTACTGGCTGGATGAAGTCAGGGGGTTCTCTGTGTGAGGTTAATGAGAGCCTGAGAATTTAAAGTAATTTATACCAGGTCTTCCAGGTCTTAAGCAATGAACAATAAATCACCTTCATTCATACTATGTGATATATAAGCTATGCCTGTATATGCTAAGTTGCTTCATGTCTGACTCTGTGCAATCCTATGGGCTGCAGGCTGCCAGGCTCCTCTGTCCATGGGATTCTCCATGCAAGAATACTGGAGCGGGTTGCCATGCTACCTTCAAGCTAAATCTAACATTTGTACATATTTTACCTTCTTATTCATTAAGCACTTAAATGTCAGGCTAAATGCTAGAATGCAACATTGAACACAGTTCTTGACCTCATTTCTCTCACTTTTTACAAAATTAGAGAAGCAAGTAAAGAACTGTGGTATAGGATGAGAAGTACAATATGGCATCATAAAGAGTCTGTAATCAACTGCAGATGTTGGGAAAAGAGCAGGAGGCAGCTGATCAAGGCTGTGAAGGCATCCCAGAACTTGTCTTCATCAGTGTGTGTAAGGGAAGGGAGGATGCTCCTGGCAAGAAGAAGCATGTGCAGAGCCCAACACCTTTGACAAGCATCAGCAGTTCATGATCAACACTCAAGGGGCAAATCTGGGAGGAATATAGGAAAGTAAGTGCGGATAGACTATGAGAGGCTGTACTAAGGAGTTTAGATTTTCTCTTAGAAAATGGGAAACCACTGAAGGATGTCAAACAGGATAGTAACAGGATCTGTGTATCAGATCACTCTGAACGTTGTGTGAGAAACAAACTGGAGGAAGGGCATGGGGATCAGTTAGATTCTAACTGCACTTGTACAGACATGAGTGTTGGATCATAAAGAAGACTGAGCATTGAAGAACTGACGCTTTCAAACTGTCGTGCTGGAGAAGACCCGTGAGAGTCCCTTCCACAGCAAGGAGATCAAACCAGTCAATCCTGAAGGAAATTAACCCTGAAAACTCATTGAAAGGACTGATGGTAAAGCTCCAAAACTCTAGCCACCTGATGGGAAGAGCCGATTCATTGGAAAAGACTGATGCTGGGAAAGATTGAGAAAAGGAGGAGAACGGGGTGACAGAGGATGAGATGGTTTGGACCACTGACTCAATGGACATGAGTCTGAGTAAACCCTGAGAGACAGTGAAGGACAAGGAAGCCTGGCATGCTACAGTCCCCAGGGCCACAAAGAATCATACACGACTGGGCAACTGAACAGCAGCAAAAACTGGACTTGAGCAGGAGAAAAGGGAGGGTGTTCAAGGAAGAGACAGAGTAGAGATGGGGATCCACGACAGTTAACAATTGGTCTTTTTATAAAAGAGAAGAAGGCTGGAAGCTTCCACACCAGAGTGAGTTTTATGGGGGTGTGGGGTGGAGAGGAGGAGCTTTACAAGATGGAAATACTGTTACGGGCATAACTGTGTTCCTCCAAATTCACATGTTGACATCCTAACCCCAGCACCTCAGAATTCAAATGCATTTAGAGATAATAAGCTTAATGACCTTCTTAATCAAGTCTTAACCTTTAAGGAGTGATTAAGGTTAAACTCGGTCATTAGCTGGTCCCCAATCCAATATGACTGGTCTCCTGGACAGGAGGGGAGATTCAGACACAGGCACAGAGGGAAGGCCGTGAAGACACTGGATAGGGAGAGAGCCGTCCATGAGCCTAAGCGAGAGGCTTCAGAAGAGTCTAGCCCTGCTGACACCTCGATCTCCGTCTTCAGCTCCACAATTGTGAGCAAATATATTTATTTCTTCAAACCATAGCTTTGTCTATGATATTGTTACAGCAGACCCAGCAAACTAATACAAGTATTTTTAGTCTATTTCTATAACAATTTCCACCCACGTAAAGAGATGTTGGTGTTTATTCTAAAGTTTCCATATCTTGGAGGGGAAAGCTCACTTTTCCTATATCCTCAATTTATTCCTTTTACCTTAATCTCTTTTGCCTGGTTCTCATGAGAACACTAATTTGAGCAAGAGAAGCGTAAAAGGGAAATTAGACCAACAGTAGTAAAAGGCATTTTCTCCAGATAAGGGAAAAAGATATGTTTTTAGTTTCCATTCTAAAACGTTTTCATGCAGAAAATAAATACAGGGGTGTGGGGGTGGGAATATTCTTAAGAAATTCCTCCACTGTCCTCAGGACTATAGACACTGAAGTGACTCCTGGGAGTTCATGTACAGGCTTAAGGGAAGCAAGTCTCCTACTAAAGTGCTTCAGCGTCTCAGAACCTTCAGAGTCTTAATTGTCTGACTTAAAGCACTTCTACTGTTATTTATGATGGTACAAAAACTTACAGCAATCTTCCTCTTTGGCTATAAAATGTACAATCCAGTATCCCAGTACAAAATAAGGATCAATTATGTTGATTTAACTTCCAAAATAAAAACAAATATCACTTTGTCAATATGATTTTTAAACTTTTCAATCAAAATCAATTTTTCCCTTGAATCTCTTTGAGTCTCAAACGAGTTTTCATGTATGTATCGTGTGTATGTACTTATTCTTGTGACAAAATGAAATAAGGAGAGATGGGAATTGACATTTACCTCTGAGACTGAAAAACTGAGGGCAGCTTCTCTGCAATTTAATGATATTTACCAGATGTAAGGCCTACCATGCGTCTGCCACATTCCCCAGAGGGGGACCTCAACTCAAGAAAAGTAAGATGTATTTCTTCACTTAGATGGCTAATAGGCATTTCAGTGTGACTATGCCCAGATCGATCTTTTAATTTCCTCATGTCATCCTCAATACTGCAAATATGCCACCATTCACCCAGTTGTCCAAAGCTCAGATCTTCACTGTCAATCCCATCCTCCCCCTTATCTTCCTCCAGTATCAAGTTCCTTGGCAGCTCCCACCACCACCACTTCCAAACCACATTCGATCTTGCCATTTTACAGCATCCTCACGGCTGACTCTTCAGCCCAAGCCCAAACCACCTCTGCTCTGGCCAGTGGTGAACTCAAACTTCCTGCTTCATTTTCCGTGGTCATCTTAGCAGTCAAACACAATCTTTATAGAACTTAAACGATCAAAGCACTCCTTGGCTACAAACCTTCAGTAGTATCCAGTTTTCCTCAGGACAAATCCAAATGCCTTACTGGGCCCTCCAAGGTCCAGCGAGACTTGCCCATTGCCTCATCTCTACCTCGACTGTCGTCATTGTCCCTCCGGGTCACTGGGACCCACCCACTCTGGTCTCATTTCAGTTCTTGAATGTGTAACGCCCTTTCCCTTTCAGGACTTCTGATCTTGCTGTTCTCTCTGCCTGCCACGCTGTTCTGCTAGTTTCTGTGTGTGGTGGCTCACTCACTTCCCTGGCAGCTCAGTTGGTAAAGAATCCACCTGCAATGCAGGAGAGCCTGGTTCAATCCCTTGGTCAGGAAGATCTGCTGGAGGAGGGATAGGCTACCCACTCCAATATCTTGAGCTTCCCTGTGGCTCAGCTGGTAGAGAATCTGCCTGCAGAGAAGGAGACCTGGGTTTGATCCCTGGGTTGGGAAGATCTCCTGGAGAAGGGAAAGGCTACCCACTCCAGTATTCTGGTCTGGAGAATTCCATGGACTGTATAGTCCATGGGTTTGCAAAGAGTCAGACACGACTGAGTAACTTTCACTTTCACCACTCCATTCAGGTCTAAGTCTGGAACCTGATGCTGAGCTCCCCAACCTCTACCCTCTCTCAGACACCCACTGTTAATATATCAGGGTCCTGTCACAATCTGTATTTAATCACATGCTTTCTCTTTGTCTCTTGCCCACCAGAATGTAAGCACCTTGCGGGCAGGGAGGGCCTCTAACACTGTGTCCTGTGACTGGCTGAAAAGTGAAAGTGATGTCACTCAGTCGTGTCCAACTCTTTGTGACCCCACGGACTGTAGCCCACCAGGCTCCTCCATCCATGGGATTCTCCAAGCAAGAGTAGTGGAGTGGGTTGTCATTTCCTTCTCCAGGTGATCTTTCCGACCTAGGGATCAAACCCGGGTCTCCCACATTGCTTTACCGTCTGAGCCACCTAATTAGTACTTATTAGAAAGTCCTAATAAACAGCCACCAAACAAAGGAGATTTCTAAGTAGGACTCTGGCTATCTAATGCTGAACCCAGCATCGGGAGGCACTTTTTCCTTATTGCTCTGTGGTTGAAATTAGCAAAATATGAAATACTTTTAAACCTTCTCTTCTTCAGAAAGGTAATTAAAATGCAAATCGGCTTAATTAGAGAAGCTGCTGCTAGGAAAACCAGGCTCTAACAAGCTTCCATTCATGGGGCTAAATAATTAGTGTCACTTACCTATCTTGACCAAGTCTGTGATAGCCTCCTGGTCACAGCTTGGAGTATGGACTCTTCACACGCCATGACATAGATAAAAAATCTGCCCCTACCCACCACCACTCAACTTGTATTACTGTGGGTCCCAACTTGGATTTCCAGACTAAAAGAAAAATGTTTTAATTAAAACAAAAACAACAACAACAAAAACGGCTCACCACAGAGCCCTCAAATTCATTTCAGGCACATGAGGCACCCTGCAAGGATCACCCCAACGTAACCTGCAGGGTGTGAGAGAAGTCGACTTCAGACTTAGGCTGCCTCCTCCAGGAACTGTGCTGTGTGGGGATGGAACAGATTTTCAGGCTGTCTTACATGAAACCCCAGATGAACTGTCAACACGTAGGCTGAAGTCACCAAAGATAGCAGGAGCTAGATGAAGGCAGAACACCAGAGGGAATTATAAGGGAAAATGTGACAAACAGCACCCGCCGCTGAGCGCAGGTGGCTGAGCCACAGCCCATGAATTCCCAAATGCACTCACAAGATGGGCATGCTAACTGTGTGTCCGCTCCATCACTTCCAGGCTCTGGGGTCCCCGTGTCAGTAAAACAAAAGGGGCTCCACAACCTGACGATTACTACTCTGAACAACATCACAACTTGTTTCCACCATCTGAAGTTAGCAGCACTTTTTTTTCCCCAGTGTTTTTTAAAATTTTTACAACGCTGTGTTGGTTTCTGCTGCACAAGAACGTGAATCAGCCACAACCACACATACATCCTCTCCCTCCCAAGCCACCCCTCCCCGCATTCTACCCCTCCAGGCCACTGCAGAGGCCAGATTGTGCTCCCTGTAGGGGCACTTCTGATATGATACTGTCCTGTTATTAGGGACTGTTCACTAATTTCTCAGGGCAAAATAATGGATAACCTCTTTTAAAATGGATTATAAACTTTTGCTTTATTAAACTGCCTCTACTGAACGTAATTTAGCCCACTGTTGGTCACTTACGCTCATTTAAGCCAGTTAGATGATGATTCTGTGGCCTTACAGTGCTAGGTGGCCCATGTGAACAGCCCCAGGGCACTTCTCTTTGCTTGTTTTTGACTTCCAGGGTTTGGTTCATTTTCTAGCTAGCAACTAGAAATGTTGTGCTTTTGCCTATGCAGTTTGTCATTCCTTCCTTTCTCCCATCTTCTACTGTGCAGTGGTCTGGAAATCCTAAGGAGCAAAACAATTAGAACTACCTAGGAACAAATGCCCTTTGGTCATGACCCTTGGGGGTGAGTGAATACATGCACTTAGTGTTTTCGCTTTGTGACATTCATTTTTGTTGTTTGGAGGCCTCTGCTTATTATTAGATCGCCCATTATATTTTAAATGTTTAAATACTGGATAAGTGACCTCCAGATAAAGGAAGTATTATCTTTATGGAAATTTCTGTCTAAAACTTATTGGCCTGAGGAAAGGAAATAAAAGGTGACATTTCCAAGCCATGTGCAATCTGCTGATACAGTCAGGTAGGTATAACCTGTAGTGCTAATTGTCTTTGTTATCAGCATTGCCAGTTTTGAATGTCACTTCTTTGCAAACTCCTTTCCCATTTAGTTTGGCCAGAAGCATCACAGAAAACCATTTCACACTGAAATCCTTAAATCGAATTCTTCTTTGAAACTGTGAAAAGAATTTTAGGAGCAAAATATAGGGCATTAAATATATTTAAGTTTTTTAACTACCTAATATTAAGAAAAAAACCACAAATGCTCAAAAGTAAGTTGTATTCAACAGCTAACTTGGTTCTGGGAGAACATAAAAATGAAATGGAATGAAATTATATAATTAATTCATGACGTAAATGCCAACTGCCTGGCTGAATATTATTTTCATAACATGCTCTAGCTACAGTTCCACTCTTGGATGGAAAAAAGGGTAATTTATCATATTGATTACTTTATCATTATAGTCAACTTTGAAATACTGGGGACAAATACCAAGTTGAGAAGTTAAAAAAAATATTTTTTGTTTCACTCAAAAGTGACTTCCTAACACTGACATCAGTTTCTAGCTTTGCCTTCTCTCTGGTTTCACCCTAGTCAATTGCCTATGGCTCACCTGAGTGGCAGAGAAAATGAAATTTGGAAATACCTATGAATAACCCCCAAGTGGTAACTGAGAATTAATTTACTAATTGATATTCCAGTGATGGGGCTTCCCTAGTGGTTCAGATGGTGAAGAATCTGCCTGCAATGCAGGAGACCTGGGCTCGATTCCTGGGTAGTGGAAGATCCCTTGGAGAAGGGAATGTCAACCCACTCTAGGATTCTTGGCTGGAGAATTCCATGGACAGAGGAGCCTGGCAGGTTACAGTCCATAGGGTCACAAAGAGTGGTACATGACTGAGCGACTTTCATTTCACTTCATTCCAGTGATATGCCTGAAAACCACTTCCTTTCTGTACAATTAATAGCTTTTCTCTTCTCTCTCCTACTCTCAAGCAAATGATTTAGTCTCCAGCAAGAGGTTCCCATGGAATCCAATATGGCGACCATTTTTAAGGATCTGCAACAAGTATTTCACAATCAACAGCAGTAAGGTATTTAGGACATCTGTAGAAATAACATGGAATTAAAGAGCCAAATGTATAAAGCAGAGCATCCACTTAAAAGCAGAGATCTTTAAACAGTGAAATTTTAGGGCATGAGCATTTTGTAAATTTAATTTGATATCACAGAAAATGAGAGAGTTGGTTTGGTCAAGTGGCTGAGAGCATGGGCTCTGGAACGAAGCATTGACTTCGGTCTCCTTTTGTACTCTGTGTGACTATGGGGGAAATCACTTTTCTTCCTCAATTTCCTTATCTTAAAAATGAGAAGAATAATACCACCTGCTCATCAAGGCTGTTTCAAAAATTAAAACATCAGTGTCAACTACTAAGAAAAACTCCCGGAAAACTGTAAGTGCTATGTAAGTATTAGCTAAAGAAGCACCTATTATACAAAGATGAATCTTACAAAGGGGCTTTTGGTCAAAGTGACATTAGTTAGCAGAAACAGATGATTCAAAAGCCAGAATGAACAATCTGGCAAACAGAGAATAAAACCTGATGTGCAATTTCCTCTAGATATTCTTGTCCCTATCGGCAACCAGGATTGCAATACATACATTTCTGTGAAGAGTACTATAAATTTAATCCATAGCACTCAGCCTTGTTTGTAGCCTGCCTAGAATGATGGCAGATCCTCACCGCTGAAGTGACCTTGAAGATGTGGCTGGCTGGGCACAAAGTGCTCGATAATGACAGAAATCGTTCAGCTGTGCTCTGCCTGTCGCTGGGGTAAGGAGCCACTGCCTCACAGAGGCGAGTGCCTTGAGAAGTCGTTGTTACCACCAGGAGAACAAGCCAATGAGAGCTGCTCCTGCATCCTGACGATGAATCACTATTATTCTTGTTCTGTTCTACTCTTCTTGTACTTGGGTACTTCTTGTACTGTGTACTTGGTCAGTGCATTGCTTAAAATGCACACACTGTATCTGTTTCAGTATTTCCTAAGGTGAACTTCCTGCATCACCTCCATCAGTTTCCTCTGCATGTTTAAAGATCCAGGTTTTAAGGTTCTGACAAGTTGAGACAGAATCTCTAGGGACAGTCCCCCATGTGCAGAATCGAAGAAGAAGTGATCCAGATGAACTTATGGACAAAACAGAAACAGACTCACAGACCTAGAAAACGAACTGATGATTGCCGGGAAAGGGATTTTTAGGGAGTTGGGAGGGACGTGTACACGTTACTGTATCAAAAAGACCTACTGTGCAGCACCAGGAACTCTGCTCAACATTATGTGGCAGCCTGAACGGAAGGGGAGTTTGCGGGGAGAATGGACACACAGAGACGTATCGCAGACTCGCTTTGCTGTCCATTTGAAACTATGACAGCATTGTTGATTGGCTATGCTCCAATACAAAATAAAAAGTTAAAAAAAAAACCACACAAATAAAACAAGAGGAAAATGGAATCTCTAGGGATGGAGCCTACCATTTTTACAATTTTGAACAAGAAACCCAAAAGATACCTACAGATGCTATGATTCAGAGTCCCTGAAATACATAGTAGGTTTTAGAGTTAGCATTATTGCTATTTTGGATCTGTGTTATCAGGGCTACCCTGTGCATGGTATGATGCTCAGTTGCATCTCCTGCCTTTACCTACCTGAAGCTAGGAGTGACACCAACACCACAGTTGCTAACAATCAAAAACATCTCTGGACATCACTAAACACCCTCTACTGGACAAAATCACCCCTGGTTGAAAAACTAAGCTATTTTGTCTTTAAAGTCATATGGGATCAAGGCTCAGCAGACTGCCTCAGTGAAGCTCTGAGGCTCAAGCGTTCACCTAGGGGGTTCCTTGTTTACTTCGGTTCAAGACAGTACTCTGCATCCCAGTCTCAGTTCTCTTCATATTTCCCATAACAGCTTGCACAAGGTTGAACTTAATTTGTTAAAAGACAAGTTATAATTCAAGAAACTGAAGGGAAATTGTTTTGCACTAGCCATTGCTGGTTGCAGATGTCAAATTAGGAGTGAGTTTTAAGCCAAGGAACAAACTTCTGCTCCCACTGACCTGCCCTCTGATGCTTGGTTATTCTTACTATGCTCCAGGGGAATCAATCCTGGTACATTCAGTGGTTTCAAATATCCACGCTTGTGTAATTACAGCACGTAAAAGGCAACCTGTTTTCCATAAGAAAAGAGCACGTCCATATGTTTATGTTGAAAAGGGACTAATGAAGGATAATACAACTCTATCATTTTTTTGTAAACTTGCTTCCTGCAATGTCAGTCGATGAGCTAAAAGCTTCATAAGGTTATTTCAATGAATCCTCTCAATATTCTCATTGCACTGGTACTATTATCATCCCCATTTTACTCATGTGAAGAGTGAAACTTAATGAGTAATTGGTCCACAGTCACACAACCATCTTGTGGCTGTAGTTAATTTAGTCTTACAACACTTCATTAGAAGTAAGACATAGGAAATATTCCTTATTTTATGAAATTAAAACCACTTAAGGAGAAGAGCAGAAAAGAAAAGGACTGCTTCATTATGAGTGTAAATTAAAACAACAGCAAAATAATGGCAAACTGAATCCAATACAGTAAGAAGAAGATATGTCATAATCTAATTGAGCACAATCCAGGGATACTAAGATTGAGTACATAAATATACTTTCTGATGTTGCACCAATCAAATTAATGGAATAAGGCAGAAAAATGACATGATGATATTAATAAAGAAAAACCACTGGAATATTAATTCACAAAAAATTTAAAAAACCAATACCCCCACCCTCTTTTCCCTGCTCCAGCACACCAAGAATTGGAGGGAGCTTGCTAAGTCATCTTCAGTGATTAAAACACTGGAAACAGTCCCTTTAAAAAATTAAAACAAGCACATCCACTATCACTAGTACTATTTAACATCGTACTATGCAATATCACAAAAGAAAAACCCCGTCATTGTCTGCAATGTATATACTTTCATGTACAGAAAGCCCAAAGAATCCAGAGACAAACAGAAATATAAAGAAATTTTTAAAATGGCTGGTTCTAAGATCAACATCCAAAAAACCAGATGCATGAAAACCAACAAAACAAAATTTTAAAAAATAACAAGATTTAAATAACAGTAAATGAACCAGGAAAACAATGTATTAACAAAGGGTTATAGGACTTACAATTTTTTTTAACTTTTTAAACATTGAGCTGATAACACTCTTTACCTCTTGGCCCGAAAATCAACAATGGCCCATTCACTGTGATTTCTACTCCAGTTCCAGAGCACCCATAGAAAAACATCCTAACGTGTTTGATTTGTATCCTTGTTTGTACAAGTCCTTGTAAAGTGCTGATTACTGTTTTATGTGCCTGTATATTTATCTGACGTACAAGGTAATGTGCCATTGATTCCACACTTTCTTTTAGTTATCATTATGTTTTCAAATCTATCAATTTCAGCAGAAACTCATAACCATTACTGAAAGAGATTAAAGAAGACCTGAATAAATGGACCATGATCACAGAGAACAAAGATATAAAGACGTCAATTATCTTCAAAATAATATATCAATTCAGTACAACGCAAAAAAAAAATAACCAGTGTGTGTGTGTGTGTGTGTGTGTGTGTGTGTGTGTGCATGCATGCACACATGTGCTTAACTCGATAATTCTAAAAATTACATGGAGTATAAAAGAAGTAAGAATAGCTAAGATGGGATAATTAGGGACTTTGGGAAGGTCATGTACATAGTGCTATATCTAAAACAGATAACCAACAAGGACCTATGTTATAGCACATGGAACTCTGCTCAATGTTATGTGCCAGACTGGATGGAAGCGGGGTTTGGAAGAGAATGGATACATGAATATGTATGGCTGAGTCCCTTGGTTGTTCACCTGAAACTATCACCACATTGTTAATCGGCTACACCCCAATACAAAATAAAAAGGTCTTAGAAAAGAATAGCTAAGATGCTTGAAAGAAGAATAGGGAATAAGAAAGGAGAACTTGCCCTATTTTAAAATTATAGTAAGATAACGTGGTGTTGCACTCAACATAAGCATTTACCAATGGAAAAGTGTAAGTATAACCAATAGAAAACTCAGAAACAGGCCACTGTAGAAGATACTGTTAAGCTGGCTCACTCAGCACTTATTTCTACCTCATTCCATCGTGCTTTCTTCTGCAGCAGAGGCTGCTCAATTAAAGTCTATTTAAATTCCTAATCTCCATTAAGCTAAGGCCAGCATTTTTTTTAAAACAGTTGTATACAATAAAATTTCCTCAGGAATATTTTCTCTTCCTAAACAATACAAGGTAAAGCATCACAAAGACTGGATCTTTGCCCTTTACAATTCTCCCTCTTCTTCCAGACACAAACATAGATATGACCCCTGCAGGTGCAGCAGCTACCTTGTAACCATGAAGAAAATGTTGATGAGAAGGGTGGCAGAGTTGTAATGTAAAATAAGTCAAGTTCTTGATGATGCTTTTGAACTGCTATGCCTGCCTGACCTGCCTTTCCCCAGATAATTATTGCATGAGGTAAATAAGTTCCATATTAGCCTAACAGGCCACTTTAGTGATATTTTCTATTGCTTATAATCAAATACAGTATTAACTTGCATGTAGACAAGTACACAGTCTTGGTATTTAAAGAGGTAAAAGTATAGATCATTACAGTAAGTGACATCTAGACAACTGGTTAGCTTCCTGAAAAATAAAAGTAGGTCCTCACTTCATCACACATATAACATCAATTCAGGGGATTAAATATTTCAATGTAAAAAGAAGAACTTTTAAAATTTTAGAAGATAAGAATACTTTGGGCATTGTGATAAAGATCACTTAACAGAAAACAAACAATTTCACATATCTTGCAAATCGAATACACCTGACTGCATTAAAACTAAAAATACAGTTTTATTAAAAAAAACAATATAAAAGTATAGGACAAAAATTGGGAGATATTTGTAACATATGGCCCACAGCTTAACAGCTAAAATTTACTATATAATGTACATTATAAGATCTAAGAACTCTAACAAATTATTTAGAAAAGAAAGTAACTCAGTATAAAGATGGCAAAAAGTCACAAGAGGGATTAAGGAGAAAAACACAGATGTCTGGTAAGTACATGAAAAAAGATGCCCAACTGCAACAGTAATAAGAATTAAATACCACGTGACACCATTTCACTCTATCAGATTTGCAAAAAATATACAAGTCTAACAAAAACCAGTACAGCAAGAACACAGAACAAAGTGGATTCGACAATGATGGTGGGAATGTAAACTAGCACCACTCTGGAATACAGTTTGATATGATACAATATGAATGAAGATGCACACAGCTCATCAATTTCCCTTATAGGTCTATATCCTGCAGAAGTTCTCACACAAGTGCAAGCATGTTCATGGCATAGCACACACACAAACACACACGTAAAAAATCTTAAACTCTCCACTGACAGGACAAATACACTGTGATAAATGCATGCATTGGAATACCATAGGACAATTGAAGATTAACTGATGAGAACTATATATGTCAACATAAATGAAGCTTACATTATTAAGTAACAATACAAGTTCCAGAAGAATATGACACCATTTATATAAAAAAAATTTTTAAATACAATGCATAGAGAAATGTAGCCAACCTTAAAGAAAAGCAAGAGAATAACAAATACAAAATTTTGGCCAGGAGTAACCTCTGGGGAGGAGGGAAAGAAATACAGTTAGACACACATACGGTTACTGATAATGTTGGCTAAGCTGAACAATAAGTACATATGTTCATTTTATTCTTTGTACCTTACATAGAGGTACTATGTATTTTTATATGTATGAAACATGTCATAAAACTGCCAAGGTTCCATACCAAACTCTATTTTCAAAAACATCACCATGAAATTGGTCAGTGCTGTTCTGTATACTAGAGAGGAGATAGTTTTAGACACACTGGAAATATGGGAAGGAAGGAATGAATTCAGCTGAGTTCTAACACCTGCTGGAGCTAACATACTTTGAAGTCTTTAAATGTGCAGATGACACAGAGCTTCTGCAGCAACATGAATGTAAGCACCACAACCATCAGGGCACTGGAGGTGCAGCTTCTGGAGGTGTAGCTTCTGAAGCTGTGACTGGTAACCAACCAATCAACCAAACTAGTAAATTTCACCATGGGTGAGGTTTGACAGAGAACAACAAAATTCTGTAAAGAAGTTTCCCTTCAATAAAGGAATAAATTAAAAAAAATTAATTTAAAAATTTCAGCATGGGTGAGCAGAAGACAGTATTTTTACTACAAAAATTAATAACTCATATTTTCCCAGCTGCCTAAACGGCTTTCTCCCTGGCATAACTTAAAAAAGAAGCCTTGATGACATCACAGGCTATTTTTAATGACACTGATCCAGTGTGTTCCTGCCCAGAAAAATGGCCAACAAAATGTCAACTATCTTAGAAAAGGTACAAAATATTATCCTATAATTCCGGAGAACAAGGGTGCTCATGTATTTGGAACATTGTGTGCAGTTCAAATTGTTATTCTTCAAGAAAAATATAATGGATCTGGAGAAGATTCAAAAAAATTAAGTATAATGATCGAGGGGATGAAGTTATACCCAATGAAGTCACACTAAAAAACAAGAGTTTGCCAATCTAGAAGATGAGATTTGAAAAGGAATATAACTGGAATGTATCAATTTCTAGACCAGGCATCTCAAAGCTTGAGAAAAGGAAGGAGAAATCAACATATACTGAAAACCTGAAATATACTAGCTACTAAGTTAGGTGCTTTCTGACACATATTCACTTTATTTTAAAAACACTAAAAGTAATTTTTATATAGAATTATGTGAAACTCATTACTCCAAAAGATGCTACATAATCAAGAAATAAATGGGCTACTTCTCATTTTTTACCTTTTATTACTCTTATTCATACTCCTAACACTGCATTTATTTACACATTAATTTTTCTAATATCCTTTAAATTCTTTGAGAATATGTCCTTACTTCTTTTTCATCTTTGATGTCCAGTATACCGAACAAGTTTTGAACACTGAGTACATACTTACTAAATGAAATGATGAATGACCAAAATAGCTTTAGATAAATTCAAAGGTGCACTCAGGGTCTAATAATGGAATAAAGGGCTCGAGGGTCTAACCTTTGATACTAATGCTGTAAAAAAAAAAGATCACACCAGGATGTTCTTCTGTAACAATGGATTTCCTATAGAAGGGAGTAAGCTGAGCAATGTGGGGACCCCTGGGTCCAAGCCCAGGTGGCAGTTTTATGCTTCATACACACTAACAGAAAACACATATCTGACTATATACAACTTAAAATGCATCTCTATACAGGAGATAGCAATGAACTGGAAGATCTCATTTCATCTTCCTCCAGAATGTTAGCCTGAGTCAAACCTGATCAAAGTAAAGGTTAATACAGTTTAGTGTGTTCAGCCGCTCAGTCGTGCTGACTCTGTGACTTCATGGGCTATAGCCCGACAGGCTCCTCTGTCCATGGAATTCTCCAAGCAAGAACACTGGAGTGGGTTGCCCTTTCCTTCTCCAAATATAGTTTAGGACAATGGACAAATCAAGTGAAAGGGTTAATCAATAAACTAATTTAATGCAGCCAATACGATGGGCATTATTTCCAAGGTTGTAAGATTAAATTAGGCCAAAGAGTTGGAGTCTATCGATTTTTCTATCCTGACTTCATAGTTCCACACAAACTAATTCAGTGTGGAATTAGTGGAACTAGAAATAATAGCTTTGCATCTAGTGGAATGTAAGTGCTTCCCACGGTCAAAAGTTGATGGGTAAAACATTTGACTCTATCTCAGGACTAGTTCCACAGTTGTCTGAAAACCTTACTTAAGTGCAGTCTTGTCCCAAATCTTTGGAGCAGGACTCATCAAGTGACAGGGCATTTCACAACCCAAAGGGGAGGGAAAATCTTGGAAAAGTGATTTTTCTCAAACAGATGATACAGCTATGGGATGAGGGCTGGCAGGTTAAATGTAGGTATGTTGTTTTCAAGACAACATCTATGCAGTTCAATAATATCCCCTGTTCTCCCTAGAGACCAAGCTGTTCTTCCTTTTACCTTAAAGCAGACGTGGCTCTTTCCCTGCTGTCCTAGTCAACTCTGTGCATTGGCACCAACAATTTTTATAATCCTCACAAGCTCCTACCGTGACATTCACCTTGGCTTTCTCTAAAAAACTCATTCAGCCATGAAGAGAACATCAACTTACTCTCATGTGAAACTGAATAATTAATATTTGTGAGGCAACTTCAGGATAAATGAGAGCCAGCTGTTACATTCACATTTTTGAAAGTGAAAGTGTTAGTCACTCAGTCATGTCCAACTCTTTTCAACCCCATGGACTGTAGCCCACCAGGCTCCTCTGTTCCTAGAATTCTCTAGGCAAAAAATATTGGAGGGCATAGCCATTCCCTCCTCCAAGGTATCTTCCTGAACCAGGGGTTAACTAGGTCTCCTGCATTGCAGGCAGGTTCTTTACTGTCTGAGCCACCAGGAGCCAAATCAGAAGTAAGACAAGGGAAAGCACTATGCATGGGGTAACCCATTGACTCAGCAGTAGAAACAATTCTTATCTCCAATCAATCCAGTTGTTTGCTCTCTAAAATATGTCAGCAGATCACTGATGATGCAAAAACTTCCTCTAGCCCTGTAGATGTCCCAGATTCACCCCTAGCCCCCACACAAAAAAGACAACGCTCTGCTTTCTCCATGCATATGTGCGTGTGTGTATAATCTCTTAACTTTTATTCCCACCGCTCAATGCATATTGGAAATTCCTCTGTGCTCAGCCAGAACAGATCTAGCTTACTCCCTTTCACTGCTTCATAGTTTACCATGGTATGTAAATACTCTGTTATTTGGTAAAGGATACTCTTACGCTTATCTCCTGCTAGATGCACTGAAGAAGTGACACTGAGTTAGAAACTTTCAATTCACCTTCTAAGGCAGTGGTATCAATTTACAGTGCCATGAATAATGAGGGAGAGTTCCAGTTACCCTGCATCCTCAGCTAGCTTTGACTGTCACCCTTTTTATCTGGGGTAGTTCACTTTGATCCACTCTTTTTTGGACCCCTGAGTTCATTTTCTGACCAGGGATAGAAAAGGTGGGTAAAAATAAAATAGAGCAGTAAGAAATTTAAACTTTTCTGAGGCTGTGGATATTTGATGAGCTTACTTGGAATCGCCTCTCTCAAACAATACACTTCCTCTTTCCTAGTTTTTTCTGATGGTGGCTGGAAATCTGATGTATTCTTTTAGTCAAATGAACACCCCTTTCCTATTAGATTAATCCCAGGCATACCCAACCAGAGGGCCTGATGTACTCTGGAGAACTTCTGGCTGAAAGAATTGTAGAAAACCAAAGAAATGTCTTTATCCCAGTGCTGTCTGTGTGCTAGTACTAAGTTGCTTCAGTCGTGTCCGACTCTGTGACCCTATGGATTGTGGCCTGCCAGGCTTCACTGCCACGGGATTCTCCAGGAAAGAATACTGGAGTGGGCTGCCATTTCCTTCTTCAGCAGATCTTCTTGACCCAGGGATCAAACTCGCATCCCTTGTGTCTCCTGCACTGCAGGCAGATGCTTTACCACTGAGCTACCAGGAAGCCCATATCCCATTGCTATTTCCATTTCCTAAAGAAACAAGAATAATAACCTATCTTCTGCAAAGAAATTTTATTTGTGTCATATAATATATAATGTTAAAATGATATTTTGGCCTTTCTAAAAGCCAACTGTCAGAGGTACCCAGTCACTTTAAGAAGATTCTTAAATTATTCATTGGATTTTTGTGATTTTCCTATACATGTTCAAAAGATTCTCAATAAATCTATTTAAGCAAAATGTACAAAGGAAGAAGTTCCTCAAAATAGTCTTTCAAAGGGGGATGTAGGGGAGTAGTAGGGAAGCATTCAGAATTCTGAGGAGCATTTCTTCTCTTCAAAGAGCTTTATTAAAAGCACAATAAAAACATGAGTGCCATCAATGGCACTTTTTAACCAGTAAATTAGAACACCATTATTAGCTCAAATCTGATAATCACCATTAAAAGCTTAGCCTCCCAGAAGCTAAGTGGAAGAAAAAGAGAGGAATCCTACAGTACTACATACTTATAATCTATCATCTCAGATTTTTTTAACCTTTCTCAGAAGGAGCTGCTTTTATTGTTGCAAGGAAGGTAGTTTATAAGAAAATCATTAAATCTCTTTGAGCTACATGACAACCTTTGGTGACTCCTATACTTCACTAATGTAGGGTACTAACTGGGTTAAAAAATGTTTCCTTGCTTTCTCACAAATCTCCGCATCAACCCATAATAACTGATAGGAAATAAAATAATAACTTCTCTGGGGTCCCCAGTGGTTTGAGTCTTAAAAACACTTAGATACACTTAAAATTTAGCTCCATTGGCCTCCTGCATCATATATTTCAACAACTATTCTAAAGGAATATTTGAAAATACAAAGGATCAGGGTAGAAAAAAAGGAAAATAAATTCCCACAGTGTCCCATCCTTAAACATAAAGTATTGTTTCTTTCCCAAGATTCTGGACCGACTGGCCATTTTGATGGCTGGGAAACAAGGTTCCTGTGTAGGTGCTATTCTTAAAATTCTCATGTTTCGATGGCAGAAAATTTCAGTAGCATTAAGGAACAGAAGTCACCAGACACTCAAATCATACACTGGTATGAGGTCTCATTACCCAGGTATTTGTAAAACGTTAATCAAGGGACTTTCCAGTGGTTAAGAATCCACCTTGTAATGCAGAGGATGTGGGTTCAATCTCTAACTGGGGAGATCAGACCTCACATGTCACAGGGAAACTAAGCTCTCATGTAGCAAATTAGAGAGGCTGCACATCCCAATTACTGAGCCCACAGGCTGCAACTACTGAGCCTGCGTGCTACAGCTATAGAACCCGCATGCTCCAGAGCCTGTGCACGACCACAAGAGAAGTCCATGTGTGCTGAAACTAGAGGAAGCCTGTGCCCGCAGTGAAGACCCAGTGTAGCCAAAAAACAATAGCAACAAAAACCTTGACTCCAGTACTAGATGGCTTCACCGACGGATTCTACCAAACATTCAGAGAGAATACTAATCCTTCTCAAACTCTTCCAAAAAATAGAAGAGAAGGGAACACTTCAAACTCATTTTGTGAGGCCAGATTTACTCTGATATCGAAACTAAACATGGATACTACAAGAAAATAAAATTACAGGCCAATATCCCTGATGAGCATCAATGCAAAAATTTTCAGCAAAGTAACAGCAAACTGAATTCAAAAATACATTATAAAGGATTGTACAGACTCCTGGTGGTCCGGAGTCGACGCTAAGAAAGTTAAAGAGAGAGCTGAGGAGAGAGAGAGACGAAAGAAAGAAAGACACGAGGACCCAAGCGCTGATGGAGCAAAGGTGCTTTAATGATTTCTCTGTGAGTATATAAAGGCTGTCATACCTGAATGGTCTAGTGGTTTTCCCTACTTTCTTCAATTTCAGTCTAAATTTGGCAATAAGGAGTTCATGATCTGAGCCACAGTCAGCTCCTGGTCTTGTTTTTGTTGATGTCCTTAAATCTATTTCTCACTTCCACTGTATAATCATAAAGGATTTAATTTAGGTCATACCTGAATGGTCTAGCGGTTTTCCCTACTTTCTTCAATTTCAGTCTGAATTTGGCAATAAGGAGTTCATGATCTGAACCACAGTCAGCTCCTGGTCTTGTTTTTGTTGATTGTATAGAGCTTCTCCATCTTTGGCTGCAAATAATATAATCAATCTGATTTTGGTGTTGACCATCTGGTGATGTCCATGTGTAGAGTCTTCTCTTGTGTTGTTGGAAGAGGGTGTTTGCTATGACCAGTGCATTTTCTTGGCAAAACTCTGTTAGTCTTTGCCCTGCTTCATTCCACATTCCAAGGCCAAATTTGCCTATTTCTCCAGGTGTTTCTTGACTTCCTACTTTAGCATTCCAGTCTCCTATAATGAAAAGGACATCTTTTTTGGGTGTTAGTTCTAAGAGGTCTTCATAAAACCGTTCAACTTCGGCTTCTTCAGCATTACTGGTTGGGGCATAGACTTGGATAACTGTGATACTGAATGGTTTGCCTTGAAAACGAACAGAGATCATTCTGTCGTTTTTGAGATTGCATCCAAGTACTGCATTTCGGACTCTTTTGTTGACCATGATGGCTACTCCATTTCTTCTGAGGGATTCCTGCCCGCAGTAGTAGATATAATGGTCATCTGAGTTAAATTCACCCATTCCAGTCCAATTTAGTTTGCTGATTCCTAGAATGTTGATGTTCACCCTTGCCATCTCTTGTTTGACCACTTCCAATTTGCCTTGATTCATGGACCTGACATTCCAGGTTCCTATGCAACATTGCTCTTTACAGCATCGGATCCTGCTTCTATCACCAGTCACAGGCACAACTGGGTATTATTTTTGCTTTGGCTCCATCCCTTCATTCTTTCTGGAGTTATTTTGCCACTGATATCCAGTAGTATATTGGGCACAAACATTCAGTTCATAACTGCTCTAAAAATGATTGTCTGGCTTTCAAACCCTACTCTGTTATAAACTAGCTGTGTGACTTTGAAGAAGTTCCTTTAACTTTTCTAAGCATCAGTTTCTTTATGGTAAAACTAGGGGCAATAATAGTATCTATCTCAGGGCCTTGTAAGATCAGATAAGATAATGTATATGGTGGGCATTGGGAAGGGTCCAGTATATAGTAGATGTTTGCTAATTGTTAAGATTATTATTAGAATCCTCTAAATTCTGAGAATGAGTTTCCTCTAAGGTAGTCCTAGGAGTCCAGTCCAGTCCAGAGTTCCAGGACTAAAGCAGGCTTCTGTGAATGGGATCCCCCAACCAGGGAGGCTGCTGGACTCCCCAGATTTGCGGGAACCCAGCCTCTTCAGAGCCTGGTTAGCCTTCAGGGATTCCCAACAAAGAAGTGGAAAATGACAAGGTGAGTCATGGTGGCAGCCCAAGTGTTCTAGAGAAGGATTCAGGTACAGCTGTCAGGATCGGGTCTTTTTTTCATCTCCTCACATAGAGGATGGCAGAGGGAGGGACTGAGCTCACTGGACATTAGTGAAGGGTCAAGTTGGATTCTTTCTGGCTTCTTTGTAGCTTAACCTTCTTAACACAACTTTTTGGAATTTAAAAGGTAATACAAATTTAATGTATAAAATTTGAAAAATATAAAAAACTGCCAAGAACGTAAAAATCATCTGAAACTCTTCTACCCAGAGTAACTCTGATAACCTTCCTGTAAGTAACCTTCCTTGTAAGTCCCAGACCTTGGAGTTGTATGACCTCTGATGAGTTACCTGTTATTTCAAAACCTCTATTTCCTTCTCTTAAAACAGAGTTAATACCTCCCACCTTGTTCTTACTTCTTGGGGCTGCTGTGTGAATTAAATTCCAGGCACAGGGTGTTAGCTTACTAACAGCCTTGTTACTATTGTTACTACTGAAGAAGATGCCCTTGGCTTACAGTGATTCCAGCATCACAGCTCAGACAAGAAACCCCGGTAAATCATTATCACATCACTCTTCCAGGGTCTCCACCCTCCAGGTGTGTGCCATGAGTATGTGTTGTGGATTAATAAGCAAATCAATATTCTCGTTTACCATGCTGACATAATGACTGGGCAGCAATTTCCCAGCATCAATATTCCTATTTTCCATCTTACTTCAGTTCTTTTTAAAGGTGAGGATTATACATTTGCACAGGGGATTATGTGTGTCTTATCACCATTATTTCTCGCTGAGAACTTGCATCTCTCCTTTTGTGGTCACTTCTGGCCTTGGAAGAAAGAGATTGCATCTCTGAAGGCTTTCTGGGCTTCCTGTGGCCAGAAAGGGTTTGTCCATCACCTAAGGACCAAATTCATTTCCTGATTATTGTGTATTAAATTAAAATTCCAGTTTTCAGATTTTAGGACAAAAGTTCTCCTGACATATGTCAGCTTTATTCTAGCTTCAGACAACGGTCTTGTTGCTAAGACAGTCCTGGTCTCCGTGCCCCTCTGGCCTCCCCGATTCTTCCCCACTGTCTCTACCCAATTCCTTCCACATTAGGGGAGGGATCCCTTCTCCCCAAAGATCAGAAGGATGCTTGGCAGGGACCAGATGTTCATGGGAGACAATGTAAGGAAAGGAGGCTTACTCCCAGCCACCTGTCTTATTTCCCAGCATCTCCTAGCAGCAGACCCCAGTGGACCAGCCTCTCCTAAGAGCAGGAGGACCTGACAGTCTAAGCTGAATTCAGACTGTAAACTTTCTTGGTGTGGAGATTCCATGTACTTTAGCCTGGTCACTTTGACAAAAACAAACAAACAAACAAAAATCAACTGCCTAACCAAACGAGTTCAGGAGAGCAGGCTAAGCTCTCCAACTAGCTGACTTATTTCCTTACAAGAGTTATTCCTTCAACAGATCGTAAGACCTTTTCATCCTGGGACACAGGCTTCCTGTACCTTGGCTGGTGGCAGGCAAAATAAAATGATGAAGATGAGAGGGAGTGTGTCGCTTTCTTCGCTCTGTTCACAGTGATGTGCTGTATTGGAAGAGGGATGAAAGTTGAGTATTATCCTATATACAGAGTTGCCAAATGTCCCAGACAACAAATGTGGAATTGGCCTACTGCTCTAAACCATTTGATTGTTGGGTGCACAAGTATCAGTAGAGGTGGCCATTCATTCTTTTTTTTTTTTTTTCACAGTTTGAATTTCCTATACCAGATGCTGGGGGTGAGGATTGGGCAGATACAGTGCTCACTGTATGCCTTTGACTTTGAGGACTTAGTGCAGAGGTGGAGACAGATTCCAGTACCATGAAGTCAATGAAGGTACTGAGGGAGTCAGGGAAAGCTTCTCCGAAGAGGGGACAATTGATTGGATCCTTAAGAATAAGTTTACTGAGTAAAAATGTCGGCTTTCTTTGAGCCCACAGGGACGCTGCAGTGTCATTGTGAGAGGGAGGTATATCTCCCTCTGCTTGGTCAGGTTTATATTTTCTAACTCTAAATGAAAATCATTTCTATTCAGATACTGAATGGTCAAGAGAGTTGCCAAAATCAACCTGCATTAAACACATGTATCAATTAGGGGAGAACTGACATCTTTTCTATGTTAAGTCTTCTGATCCATGAACATAGACTGTCTTTCCACTTACTTAGATCTTTGATTTCTTTCACTGCCATTTTGTACTTTTCAGCATACAAATCCTATATGCATTCTTAGAGTTATGCCTAAGTATTTCAATTTTCTTGAGCATCTGTGTGTTCATTACTAGTATATAGAAAAGCAACAGCTTCTTGTATGTTGATTTTATACCTTATGACCTTGCTGAATTCACTTATTTCTTCTAGGAGATTTTTTTGTAGATTCTTTGGGGTTTTCTGCATAGCCCCTATCACATCACCTGCAAATAAGAACAACTTTTTAATTTTTCATTCATTTTGTCTTTTATTTCGTTATCTTTTGTCATATTGCTAGCTAGGACTTTCTCTATTGAATAATAGTGGTAAGAGTAGACATCCTTATTTACAGTTTAGCGGGGAAAATGTTCAGTCTTTCATCATTAATTCTGATATTAGCTACAGGTTTTTTGTTGATGTTCTTTATCAACTTGAGGAAATTAACTTCTATTTCTACTTTCCTGAGAGTCTTCATCATGAATGAGTGGTGTATTTTGTCAAGTGCTTTTTCTGTATCAATTGATATATTATGTGATTTTTTTTTCTTTAGCCTGTTAATATGGTGGATTACACTGATTGATTTTCAAAAATTGAGCAAGCTTTGCATCCCTGGAGGTAATCCCATTTACATGGGTGGGATTTTAAAATTCTTTTACATATTGCTAAATTCTGTTCACTGAGGTTTGTTAGAAATTTTTGTATCTACATTCATGAGGGATATCACTTTAGAGGTGGTTTTTTTTTGGGGGGGGTACTGTCTTTGTCTATCTTTGGTATCAGGGTAATACTGACTTCATAAAATGACTTGGGAAGGTTTCCTTCTCTATTTTCTGGAAGGGATTGGTGTTAATTCTTTAAGTGTATGGTAGAGGTCTGTGGCTTTTGAAAAACAGATTCTGGGGGTACAGCCTGAACCAAATAAAGCTGAGTCTTCAGAGGTGGAGATTGAGCATGGATGCTTTTCAAAAGCTCCTCGGATGAGTTTATCAATATGCAGTCAGCTAGGGAGCGTCAGTGTGGTAGTGGACTTCCTGACGTAAACACAGGAGGGTGAAGTGCAGCAGAATCTCACTGAAGAATGGCCTAAATTAAATAGCTGTGAGGCTTGGAGAATTTGGCCCTCTGAGACACGCCCCAGGAGCCTCCAATATCTCTAGGACCATATATGGTTTAGTGGGGACATTCCTCATGTAAGACCTCTGGGTTTGACTTGGCTAGTTAGTAGTCATAAATTCCTTAATAGCAATTTCAGTTTTCTCATCTGTGAAATGCCACTTCTTGGACTGTTGTAGTAATAAAATGAGAACCCAGGTCTCCCACATTGCAGGTGGATTCTTTACAGTCTGAGCCACCAGGGAAGCCCAAAATGAGACAAGAGATATGAAAATTTTTTACAACCCTCACAGCATCTTGAGAAGCTGAAAACTGGTGTTTCTTTGGGTTCTCGCTTCACCTTAATTGCCACAGTGTCATGATTCCCAAGTAGTCCTGCTGTAAGGTTAGCGGGAGGCCTGTGACCCCAGCTGGCTGGAGGACCAGTGTCCTCAGCTATGGAGAAATTTCTTCCCCATCTCTGCTCCCTCAACTCTGCCCATTTATTTTGGGCTCTCACGGGAAGGGGTGGGACCTTGGTGACCATGGAAAGGGACTTTGACTTTGACCAATGCCCCCCTCTCACCTTTCACAGGAACATGCTTGCCAATTCAGCCAGTGTGCGGATTCTCATCAAGGGAGGCAAGGTTGTGAACGATGACTGCACCCACGAGGCTGATGTCTACATTGAGAATGGCATCATCCAGCAGGTGGGCCGTGAACTCATGATCCCTGGAGGGGCCAAGGTGATTGATGCTACGGGGAAGCTGGTGATCCCTGGAGGCATCGACACCAGCACCCACTTCCACCAGACCTTCATGAATGCCACGTGCGTGGACGACTTCTACCATGGGACCAAGGTAACGCTTCTGGGTGCTGAAGGTGCTTCCTCGGTGGCTTCCTGTTCCTGGGCCTGCTCTAGGCTAGACCCTCATGAACAGGGTGCTCCCACCATATTGCTCAAAGAAGAAATTTGGCCTTGAAAGGGGCCACTGTGCAACTAAAACAGGAAATTTGGGGCTAAATGTCATAGATTTCCATGATTATGGAAAAAGGAGGCATTTAAGCCCATTTTGCTGATCACATCACTTAAGTGAGGTACTGAGGCCAGGAACTGATTTTATTTTTATGTTCTTATGTAGTGCCAATCTAGAGAAAGAGAATTATTTGGTGTCTGTTGTTGTGCATGTATGGGAGAAGGGGGGAGGGGGTTGGTCTAATGGACTCCTTTATGTATGATAAGCTAAATTAATTTCCCCCAAGTTGTGAAAAATAGATATGCCTCTTCTAGATGATTTTAAGGGTAGAAATTATAAAACAGACATAGTTAGCTATCTTTGATTATCTTTCTTAGCTTGTTATTTTTAAAAACAGCTTGAAAACCACTGGTGGTGGGCCCTCTTTCCAGAGTGAATTATCATGGACAATATTTAAGAATTACTGAGCTAGGCTCGAGCTGCTTCAATGCAAAATATAAAATTCAGACCTGTGAAACAAATGACTCAGGACGAAATTACATTTTCTCAAAAGCATCACAAATAGGTTTTTTTTCACCATTAGTCTGTGCTCCAGAATCCTGTCATTGCTGTCATCTCTGCATTGTAATTATCTGTCACATGCAGGCTTCTTTCTGAAGCTCAGACTATGGGCTTCTTAAGGGCAAGGCCTGACCGTATTCTTCTGTGTTTCTAGAGCCTGACTCTGACCTAGAATTAGAGTAGCTGACCAGTAAATGTTGGTTGAATGAATAAGTGATTGATATTTATCCATGTGGGTCTCTACATCCAACTGTGCATCAGATTCATCTATGAAGATTTTTTTCAAATGCAGAATTGAATCAGAATCTCAAGGGCCAGAAGTCCCTGGCCTCAGCAGCAGCCCTTTGTACAATCTGATCTGTAAAGGACTAGCCTCTAATGTTCCCTGGATAAAAGGAGTCCACTGGCCACTGGCCCAGTGGCTACAGTCCTATTTCCTACTTTGGCCCACTGCTACAAATCCCCAGTGGCCCTGTACCCTAAAATCTCACCTCTGTTCTCTCTGGGGTCCTCAGAGAGCCCCTCTCCCATGCTCGGTGCTCTCTCTGGGATCCATATTCCTGGGGGCTTCAGTGCTTCTCCTGCTGGTGCTCCCCAAACCCACCCTGAAGAGCCAGGTTGGGGCAGGCAGAGGTTGGCCTTGGAGTTGCAACATTACAGACTAGCCCACCTCAAGCAAGTGGCCCTGAAGCTCTCCCTGAGGACATGCCTCCTTCCCAGTCCTGCAGCAGCAGATCAGACCCCTGAAGGCTGAGCTGTGAGGAGTCACAGTGGCCATCGCCCAGCCTGTGCTGAGGAGAGAAGGATATCCCAGGCCACAGCTGCCCACTGGAGCCAAGCCCAGGGAAGAGAGGTGTTCTGTGAACCCTCCCTAGTTTCTCCTCTGAGAATTACTCTGGGGCCATGCAGGTGATGCCTCACTCATGAAATGGGGAGCCCTATCCTCATCCACACTAGCAGGGCCTCTCAAGGGGACCCAGGTGGCAGACAGGGCCTTTCTGAAGTGAATCAGCACTTTCAGCTCACCATGTCAATGCACTTGAGCCCTGCCAGGCCAGGCCTGCTTTGTTTGTGGTTAATTTTTAAAATTTTTAAGTTTTTTTTTTTTTTTCCTGCGCTGAGTCTTTGTTGCTGTGTGCAGGCTTTCTCTGTTTCAGCGAGTGGGGGCTACTCTCTAGCTATGGTGCCCAGGCTTCTCATTGCGGTGGCTTCCTTGCTGTGGAGCACGGGCTCTAGGTGCACAGCCTTCAGGAGTTATGGCACTTGGGCTCAGTAGCTGTGGTGCGTGGGCTTAGTTTCCGTGTAGCGTGTGGAATCCTCGCGGACCAGGGATCGAACTCATATCTCCTGCATTGGCAGGCAGGTTCTCAACCACTGGACCACCAGAAAGCCCGCTGGTTATTTTTATTGAAGACATAGAGAAGTGCACAGATGCTAAGTACAAAGAATTGTCACACTGAACACACCTTTGTGACCAGCACCCAAATCAAGAAACCAAACATTGCCAGCACCCAGAATTCCCCCTTGTGTCCCCTCCCCAGTCACTACTCCTCACCAAGGAGACCACTATCCTGACTTCTATTACCATAGGCTTTTTGTTTTGTAAATAATGGCTTAATTGAGATACACACTATACAATTCACCTATTTAAAGTGCAGATGTCAGTGGTTTTCTGTATATTCACCAGAGGTTGGTTTTGACTGTGCTTTATGTAAATGAACTCAGGCAATCTGTCCCCTTGTGTTGACTTCCTTTGCTCTGTATTATTTTTATGAAATTCACCCATGTTGTTGCATATCATGCTTATTCCACTTTCATTGCTTACCAGTGTTCCACTGTACAAAAGTCCATGTAGTACCCAGCCATTCCACCATCAACGAGGTCACTAGTTTGGGGCTATTACAAATGCTGTGGCTGTGAATGTTGTGTACATGTCATTTAGCAAACGTGTGTACATTTCTGCTGGGCATATTCCTGGGAGGTGGAGTGTCGGGTCACAGAAGACACACATGTTTAGCTTTAGAAGATGCTGCCAAATCCCTTTCCAATCTGGTTGTAACAGCTGATACTCCCAGCAGGATTCTAAGAGAGGCCCCAGTACTTAAATCGTCAGTATAACTCGGATTACCACACCAATCCGTGCTAGGTTCTATAGTGCAGTGTGTACCAAAAATTGTGTGCAGGGTGCTGCCTTGCTCCAAAATTGTAGCTTGCTGGTTACTGTCTGTCCCCTCCCCCTCCTTGAGAAATCTTTATTCCAGAGTCAGATGCCCTGCTGTCACTATGCTGCCTACCAGCCTCTGGGAGGGCAGGCTGGCCTTCTTTGTCTTCTCTTCCTCATTGTCATTTGCCAGGGCCTCATTAGCCAGGAGTGACAAGTTTTCTTCTGAGAGCCTGCAGCTCTTTATGGCAGGCAAAGACCTTTGCACGTGCATCTTTGCACAAGGCGGTGGGTAACTTTTGATCTTTTCCAAGCTTCTCATCCATGGAAGCAGCTGCCTCTGGATAAACATATAAAAGCCCCTGTGAGATTTAAAGGTCCTGCCTCTCCCAGTTCCTGCAGGTTCAGGTACCCCCCAATCCATGTCAGGTGCTAGTTACAGGAAATGTAAGGCCCGAAGACCCCCAGCCAGTCTGACTGCTTGTGTCACCTAAACTGAGCCTTTGTTATAACCACCCCCTAAGCAGTATCGGACTTTTTGCATGTTTTTCCTTGTGCCCCAGCTTGTATTAAGTGTCTGTTTCACAAACACAGCCCCTGACCCAGTCCTCCCCAGACCCCTTCAGGAGACCCTGCCCAGAGTCCTTCCTTAGACATCCCAGCCTCCTAAGACTGGCTTCCTGTCCTGGTCCTCACTCCCCTCCACTCTTGGATTGCTCCTCCCTTTTGGTACACCTGCAGCTGGATTTTTTGGCTTCCTCTTACCTCTAATTCCTGACAATCTCCTAGGGCAAGAAATGCTCTCAGAGGCAATGCTGATCTTTGGAATGTGTGGGTTTAATTATCATACAGCCTGTGGCACTCAAGCCAAGCCTGTGCACCCAGGTAGATCGCCACTGACCTACTTCGTACCTTCTAAGAGAGGTAGCAGTTGATTTGCTATAAAGCAGTGGGGTTTATAATAGAATAATATCCCCAAGGAAAAGCTCTCCTGTGTGATTAGCCTATAGAGAAAGAGAGATCAAATTGCACCCTTTTGTTCTTGTCCGACAGATCCGCAGGGCCTTGAACTCTGCACCCCCTGAGCTATTGCATGCTTGTCTATTTGGCGGCAGCAGCCAGGGCTGGGAAAACAAAACAGTTGAAAGGCTGGCTTTTCTGCGAGCATCTGGGACTCCATTGTACTAGGTCTAAAGGGATTTCTCTAGCACTTCTTTAACAAATGCTTTGCCCGCCTCTGCTTCTGTTAGAGGCTGTGGCAGGCTCTGCCTGGCTCCCCGGCCTCTGCCCCGCCCCCCGCCCCCCC